>JBBPCY010000032.1:1809769-1829102 GCA_037974405.1 Brachyalestes nurse | reverse complement strand
AGAATATTAAAATGCACTTGAATTCACTAGTTTTATGAGAGAAGATATTTAATTGTATACTATTTCAGCTATCTTGCATTTAGGCTATTCATGAGTGGGGCCAAGTAAAATGTTTTATTTAAAATGTTATTTTATATTGTGCATTGTTTGAATGCTAAATAAATATTTTCATAGTTTTGAAACATAGTTGTTTTTCATAGTTTTTTCTTTCAATAATTTAAAAATAATAATTTCTTTCGGTTTTCGGTTTCGTTTTTCGGCCAAGTGTTTCCTCATTTTCGGTTTTCGGTTTCAGTCCAAAAAAATCATTTCGGTGCATCCCTAATCCTTACATGTGCATTCTCAGGCTAAAAACAAACCACTTGTTTTGGTGAATTTATAATCACCATAAATTCACCAAAACAAGTGTATAAACATCAGAAGTGGATGTCAGGGGATAAAATGCAAAAGAAAATGTAGAATACACAATCTTAAGTCCTTTGCGATGTATGTTTAACCCCTTAAGCGACAAAGTCGCAGATCATGAATAAAATGGATTGTAGTTACAAATATCATGTAATATAGCATTTGTATTCCTTATCACTAGTTGGCAGACATGTAGTACTTCGATTCAAGACCAAAATTACGTCATCTTCCTGTTGAAAGTTTAGAGTAAACAGCAGTGGAATCGAGTCTCGAATCACTGCTGCGTGAGCAGCCAGAGAGTGCAGTTCAGTTCACAGCGTGCGAGTAAGCGTGTGAGATTTGTTAGAAAAAAAACACCAAAATGGCTAATAAAAAGTCCTGTGATGATGTCTTGTGATTGTTATTCACCTATTCTGACTCTGAAGGGGAATATTTGCCTTTAGCAAAAAGACGCTTGGTCGTCTAACACTTGCACGTCTCTCGGTGCAGCTTTGCAGCGCAGCGGCGCCGCCATGTATGCCGAGAGTGTTCACGAAGCACAAATATTTCAACTCTTTACTCAACGGGAATGTGTGTGGCAGTGGTGAATGTGGTTGTAGTGTCTGTAGGAGAGGTGTTGGTCGATAGAGGTAGCAGGATAGGGAGAAATGGGGCTTTGAGTAGCTTTAGCCCTAGCTCTCTCCATCCACTGCTCCAGAAGGGGTGGGAGTCTCTGCGCTACACGTGATCGTGGTGTGTGTGAGAGAGCTGGGAGACGTAGGAGAGCCAGCAGGGGTGATCTGGATCTGAATAGGACTGGCAATAGCGTATCAGAACTGGATCAAACGCTTTGATGAGCCTGTTGCTGTATAAACGTCATGATGATGTCATAATATGCAAATTACATTAGTATATTTATACCCTACATAAACTTTGGGTTATGCCCAACATTTTTCTAATTTACAGTAAGTCTCTATCTTTAATCCCTTTTAAGCCACAAGCTTTTGAAATATTGATGTCAAAATCCAGCATTTCTTAAAAAAAAAAACCCTGGCGCTTAAAGGGTTAAGTCCAGGCAGACATTGATAATAATTAACTTTATGTCATCTAAGACATTTCCCATGACTCATGTATTCCAAATATAAACATGCACCCCTCACCACATAGGTATCTTTCTCTTTCTGGGTTTTCTGGTTGTACCAAGGTTCGTCCTGCCCATTTCGACTCTGCCAAACGTATTTCAATGTAGTGCACACTATTGCTTTGCTGATCAGTATGCACAGATAGACCAGCAAGAAGGCGTTGATAGATCTGTGAAGAGAAACACCACAGAAAAAAAAGAAGTTGAGACCCTGTTTACTTTTCAGATGAGCAAGACCCACTGCCTGTAACTTACTTCTCCACGGCTGAGCGTTTCTGAGACTTGCCCTGATAGTTGAGTGCCATCTTGGTCTCCATGCCTGTATACACTGCTACGCCTGGGGACAAGTAGAATATATGGGTAGTGAGACCACTGGTCAGCAAGCATCCTCATTCAATGGTTCTTTCAGTGAAAAAGCAGACTGAACATACCGTAGATCTTCTTGGTGTTTTTTAAGGTGGCACCCTTCAGAAGCAGGTTCTCTGGGCCCAAAGATCTGAATCACAAAGAATCTGCAATTTACAGTACTGTATACTTCTTACTTCGTCCAATATTATAATGGACAGCCATGCAACAGATGTCTGGATACAGACAACTGGTTTTCTTGACCTGGGCTGCTCTTGTGAAGGACAGGGTGTGCAGGCTTTCTTACAATAACATCATAAACTGCACCAGTGACAAATGGCAGGGACAGCATTTTCAGAAGCAGAGGTTTTGAAACAGTGCCAGATTGGCTCTGCTTTAATGCTTGTTTGGAGTTATGGGTCGATGGAATAATGATCAGAGTGAGAGAGCTTAAAGAACTCAGTGGAAGCACTAAATGAGACCAAAAACAGACTCACCTTACTGCTGGCTCCTGGTCTGTCTTGTAAATGTGCATCCGGCCCACAAATCTGAATGAACACACACCAACACACAGACACACAGATCTCAGTACACCTAATTTGGTCATTTCTATGATAACATTGAAATTAGATGTTTAAACAGCTAGCTGTTTAACATAAGCAGCAATCCACCCTGGACTGGCCCATTCTTGCATAGCCATTAGTCCACTTGCTGCATTGTGAAGATACCTGGACACCATTATGATGGTTCAGTGATAATATCTGTATTAGACAGCAGTGCAGCATGCAAATGAGCCTTGTTCTAAATGCACCAGTTACAAGAAGCATACTTATTGGTGATGACCCCACAGTCTGACATATTGGCAACAGAACTTATGAAGTTTATGGAAAGAGAACTAGGATGGCATCTGGCACTTTAGCCATTTAAAGGAGCGTCGGTGTGACAGCTGAGTGGCTGCACCGAACTAAATGTGACAAAGGGGGGCGCAAGAAAGCTAAGCTATGTGTTACAGTGTGGTAAGCAACAAAAACGCACTACGTCTGTTTTACGCCTGTGTTCTGCATGTGCACACAGCAACGGTCAGGATAACAGGCTATTTAGAAGGTTCCGCTGTAGCTGTGACCAAGCTGTGAAACTCCACTTGGAACACTTGATTTTGACTGTAAAACAAATATCTAAACCAGAAGCACTACACTTGTAATGTCTAGAAGACAAGCTGGGTTCATCTGAGGTTAACAACTAAAAACACAGAGCCTGGAAAACACCAGATGAGTATGTACTTGTAGAGGTCAGGTTGGGGCTGTTCACACTCAATGGTGGCACTGAGAGACTGCAGGTCCTTCTCTGTATCTGGCACCGTGTAGTGTGTCTGAAAAAGAGAGAGTATTTAAGGCTCTGTTCAAAATGATATGCACACGCATAAAACACCGCACACAGAGATAGGTCAATGAGGGGCTGATCTGCTGAGAGGAAAACGACAAGCAGCAGTGACAGGATCTGGGTCGACTATTTTAAGAATCAGAGCAATTGGGAGAAATGCACACATCTGAGCTTTTGTTTCATCAAAACCGAAAATGCATGGTACAGCACAGAAATAGATGACAAGCTTACTTTGTGGTTGGACTCTCCGTCCAGACTGGCTGTGGTGACAAAACAAGTGTCATCATCTCGACTGGACTGCAGCAGAATGAGGTCACAGGGAAAGGTCTCATCTTCTACCACCTCCACTATATCGCCCACCTGCAGATAAAACGGCCCAGTTAACTAACCAGCAGTGTTGCTTTCGTCAACGAGAATTATGACTAAACGAACATTTATCACGCGACAAAAACGAGACGAGGTGCAACAGAAATATTGGTCACGTGACGATAACTATAACGAAATATATCATGAATATTGTTGACGAATAAGAACGAGACTAAATGTGATTTACAAAATAAAAACTATGTTAAAATGTCTCTTCATTTTCGTTGACTAAAATGAGAGGAGGCGTTATTTCCTGTACAATAGGGAGGGAAGAAAAAAGTATTGGGAGGCTCGACCTTAGAGTTGAACGGTGTTACGTCCCAATACGTTTGTCCATTGAGAGGCACTGTGAATTAAATCTATCTGCAATGGCCAAATATATATGCCAAATATATATAGTGCCAGGGAGAGAGAAATGACACACACACACAGTCTCACACACACACACACACACACACACACACACAAAGTCACACACACACATACTTTAATAAGCAGCCTTTCCCATATCCATGCAAAAAAGCTGATCCTAAATTGTTCTGATTTGGTTGTGCAGACCAATGGTTCTCAACCTTTTCAGCATCAAGGCCCATCTATCTATCACAGCATGTTGCCAAGGCCCACTTGGCCACATTAGATGATACTAAATAACCAATTGTGGACCAATGGCCTGGCTCGATTTTAGATTCACGGCCCAATCAAAAGCCGTCACGGCCCACTGGTGGTCCCCAGCCCAGTGGTTGAGCAACCAGGGTGTAGACTATATTTGTTCAGGAATAAAAAAAATCCAGGCCAACACAGTGAAGGTGAAGATCTTTACCAGTTATACAAATGTGGATTGTATGGCAACAGACATAAAACATTTTCATTTTATTTGCACTTTTTTGTGATGTGATTTTATTTAATTGTTTTATTTAAATGTATGTGTGTGTACTTTAAGTTCTAACATGGTTGGTTGGCAAAATAAATGTCGTAAATTCAAATCAGAGTGTCCTCCGTGTCTGGAATGGATGTACAGTATTCTTGAATCTATAAGGTAACAATAATATAACCCTGTTTGAATTGTAAAATATTTTTGATTAAAAGAAAGTTTAGATTTAGTCTATTCTACTATCTACTATACTTACACTATATTGACTGGGTTAAATGGAATTGCATTACTAAAAAAGAGACTAAAATACAACTTTCATTGACTAAAACTAGACGAAAATAGTCGTGGATAATTCGGACTAAAATGCTCAGACTTTTAGTCGACTGAAACTTGACTAGACTAAAAAGAGTATGGACGTGACTAAGACTAATAAAAACTAAAATGACAACTTGACACAAAGACTAGACTAAAACTAAAATTAACCCTCTAATCGCCAAAGTCGCAGAATTGTGACAAGGTGTCATCATGAATAAAATAGACTGTAGTTACAAATATCATGTAATGTTGAATTTGCATTCCCTATCACTAGTTGGCAGGCATGTAGTACTTCGATTCAAGACCAATATTACATCATCTTCCTGTTCAAAGATTCGAGTAAATAGCAGTGGAAACAAGCCTCATGTCATTGATGCGGAGGCAGTCAAAGAGGGCAGTTTAGTTCATAGCGTGCGAGTAAGCTTGTGAGATCTGTGAGACGCCAAATGGCTACTAAAAAGTCTTGCGAATGTTATGACTGAATGGGAAAATTTTTGAAAATGACGGTCGGTTGTCTAACGTTCGCGCGTCTCCCGGTACAGCTTTGCAGTGCAGCGCTGCCGCCATGCAAGGCGAGAGTGTTCATGAAGCATAAACAAGTGTTTATTCTGACGCTTTGCCCAACGGTGAATGTGGTCATAGTGTCTGTAAGAGAGGTGTTGGTCGAGTAGAGGCAGCAGGAGTGGGAGAAATAGGGCTGAAAGTAGCTGTAGCACTAGCTCTCCATCCAGTGCTCCAAAGGGGTGGGAGTCGCCGTGCTACACATGGCCGTGGTGAGCATTGGAGCGCTAGGAGACAAAGCGGGGGTGATCTGGATCTGAATAGGGCTGGAAATAGCGATGAAAATGGTGGCTGGGTTTATTTGAGAAACAAGGAAGTGTATCAGAACCGGATCAAACGCTTTGATGAGCATGTTGGTGTATAAACGACATAATGATGTCATAATATGCAAATTAGATGAGTATATTTATACCCCACATAAACTTTTTCTAATTTACAGTAAGTCTCTATCTTTAACCCCTTTTAAGCCACAAGCTTAAATATTCCACAGTCAACTGTCAGTGGTATTATAACAAAGCGGGAGCAATTAGGAACGACAGCAACCCAGCCACAAAGTGGTAGGCCACATAAACTGACGGAGCGTGGTCAGCGGATGCTGTGGCACATAGTGTGCAGAGGTCACCAATCGCTACAGACCTCCAAACTTCATGTGGCCTTCAGATTAGCTCAAAAACAGTGTGTAGAGAGCTTCATGGAATGGGTTTCTATGGGCGAGCAGCTGCATCCAAGCCATACATCACCAAGTGCGATGCAAAGCATCAGTGGTATAAAGCACGCTGCCACTGGACTCTACAGCAGTGGAGGCGTGGCCTCTGGAGTAATGAATCACGCTTCTCCATCTGGCAATCTGATGGATGAATCTGGGTTTGGCAGTTGCCAGGAGAACGGTACTTGGTGGAGGGGGGATTATGATGTGGGGTTGTTTTTCAGGAGCTGGGCTTGGCCCCTTAGTTCCAGTGAAATTAACTCTGAATGTTTCAGCATACCAAGAGATTTTGGCATACTAACAAGACTGTGCACCAGTGCACAAAGCAAGGTCTGGATGAGCGAGTTTGGTGTGGAAGAACTTGACTGACCTCAACCCGTTAGAACACCTTTGGGATGAATTAGAGTGGAGACTGTGATCCAGGCCTTCTCATCTCACAAATGTGTTTCTGGAAGAATGGTCAAAAATTCCCATAAACACACTCCTAAACCTTGTGGAGAGCTTGCTCAGAACAGTTGAAGCTGTTATAGCTGCAAAGGGCGGGCCGACGTCATATTAACCCCTATGGATTAAGAATGGGATGTCACTTAAAGGCAGGTGAGCGAATACTTTTGACAATATAGTGTATTTAGGGTGTGTTTTTTTACTTTGTTTGAAGACCTCTGAAAATAGGTTTTTGTCATGTCATGTTTACACAATATTTAAAAAAAAAATATTTTCATTACAAGAGGTTTTCTAGAATATAACCATATGTGTCACTTTGGCATAGATGTTTTTAGTTAGATGTAATACTTAAAAATGTAAAAGTGTTGCATACTGCCTCAAAGTGCCTGAGAGGCTTAAAGGGTTCAATTATATATATTGTATTTATTAACACCACTATAAATTCAGTGCAAACAATTGAATGACACTGCTTAATTTAGCTTATTTTGATAAGTTGTTGCTTTGCTTTTTGTTGCTTTCATAAGTTGTTGCTTTGTTGTAATGTTGGGGGGAGCTTTGGGGCTTTGGAGGCCTGAGGCTCTCCCCCTGCCTCTCTACGGAGGAAAAAAAAGTGGCACGCACCAATAAATTGTCACAGTACTGGTCAGCGACCGCTGGGGGTCGCTGCAGGAACATGAACTTTATCCTCCTTTTACCTGCCAGCGGCCACCGGACAGTCGCTGAGAACTTCAATCACTAAAGACTCAATCACTGCTCACACACCTGTTGCTGGTTATGTCATTTGTTCTGTCCTCCCTGTCATTGGTTCTCCCCTCCTCTCCTTGTGTATTTATGTTCAGTTCGCTCTCAGTTCAGGTGTGGAAGCATACTAATCGCTTGGGTGTTTTGTGGTTTGGATTTATGTTGTTTTGTGTTTGGTTAACAGCCCCTGTGCCAGGTTTCAGTTTTGTTCTGTTCAGTTAAATAAATCACCTACCTAATTTCTACCTTCGCCTCCATCTCTCTTCCCTCAGTCATGCCTAGACCAGGACCAACCGAGACAGAATGCTCCCACCATGAATGTTGGGTTGGTGCCCACCCCGGTCCAGTGAGGCCGCTCCGTGTTCCAATTGCGGGGACGGCCCATTATCTGGACTATGGGAGCTCGAACGAGGACGACTGGGTAGATCCAGAGGAGTATTTTGACCTGCCGGCCTTCCTCGCAAGTTTACCTGTCTCCGATTCGGCAAGAAAGCCACGGCGTAAGACGAGGTGAGGATGGCGACACACTCCTCAGCAGTCCCAGCCATCGATCGATCCTTCGGCAGTCCCAGACAGCGCGATCACCCCCTCGACAGCTCCAGCCGGCGCGATCGCCCCCTCGGCAGTTCCAGCCAGCGCAATCGCCCACTCGGCCGTCCCAGCCAGCGCGATCGCCCCCTCGGCGGTTCCAGCCAGCGCAATCGCCCACTCGGCAGCTCCAGTCAGCACGATCGGCCTGTGGCAGTTCCAGCCAGCGCGATCACTCCTTCGGCAGTCCGAATCGGCACGATCGCCCCCTCAGCCGCTTGGCCAAGTTCAGGCCAGTCACATTTCCTCTATCAACCCCACTCTCACTACTGTTCCTTTCTACCCCGCTATCTCCCGTTTACCGCAGGTCTGTTCCCCTACCTCAGATCCTCACAATCCTGCTCCGACCCATTTTCCTTCAGCTCCGCCCTCTCTCCGTCCAACTCCACGCTCTCTCAATCCAACTCCGCCCTCTCTCAGTCCAACTCCGCCCTTCTCTGTTTCATCTCTCTCTACCCTCTCTACTCCAACTCTCTCTATTTCAGCTCTCTCCACTCAGCTCTTCTCACTCTGTTCCACTTCGTTCTGTTCCAAATTAGCATTAAATTCACCCAATCCAGGTCAAATTAGTTCAGACCAGGTCAGTCCAGCCCAGTCTCTCTCTACACCGGCTCTCTTTAGTCTGTCTGCTCCTGTCTCTGTCAGTCCCCTGTCTGCTCCTGTCTCTATCAGTCCCCTGTCTGCTCCTGTCTCTGTCAGTCCCCTGTCTGCTCCTGTCTCTGTCAGTCCCCTGTCTGCTCCTTTCTCTGTCAGTCCTCTGTCTGCTCCCGTCTCAGTCAGTCCCCTGCCTGCTCCCGTCTCAGTCAGTCCCCTGCCTGCTCCTGTCTGTCAGTCCCCTGCCTGCTCCTGTCTGTCAGTCCCCTGCCTGCTCCTGTCTCAGTCAGTCCCCTGCCTGCTCCTGTCTCAGTCAGTCCAGTCCAGATATCACCCAGCTCAGCCGCCGTCTTCCCACCAGTGGTTCCAGCACACCACTCGCCACCAGTGGTTCTAGCACGTCGCTCTCCACCAGTGGTTCCGGTCAGAGTCACTCCAGCCCCGTCACAGCAGCTCCAGGATGCCCAGCACCCGTTGCAGCAGCTCCAGGATGCCCAGCACCCGTTGCAGCAGCTCCCGCACGTCCAGCACAGGTTTCCGCACCGGGCGCTCCAATTCAAGGTCCAGCGCCGGTTCCCGCACCGCATGCTCCAGTCCTAGACCCAGCCCCGGTTCCAGCGCCGGTTCCCGCATCACGCGCTCCAGCACAAGGTCCAGCGCCGGTCCCCGCACCGGGCGCTCCTGTCCAAGGTCCAGTGCCGGTCTTCGCACCGGGTGCTCCAACGCCAAGTCAAGCGTCGCTTCCCGCACCGGGCACTCCTGTCCAAGGTCCAGCGCCGGTCTCCGCACCGGACGCTCCAGTGTCAAGCCCAGCGTCGGTTCACGCACCGGGCGCCTGTACTGGGCCTTCGTCCTTCCTTCCGTGCGGGGGTGTGGTCTGGAAGGTCCGTTTCGGTGCCTCAGAGATGCCAAATCCAGCGCCGGTCCCCGCACCGGGTGCTCCTGTCCAAGGTCCAGTGCCGGAGGGGGGCGGGTACTGTCACAGTACTGGTCAGCGTCCGCTGGGGGTCGCTGCAGGAACATGAACTCTACCCTCCTTCTACCTGCCAGCAGCCACCGGGCGGTCGCTGAGAACTTTATCAATCACTGAAGACTCAATCACTGCTCCCACACCTGTTGCTTGTTATGCCATTTGTTCTGTCCTCCCTGTCATTGGTTCTCCCCTCCTCTCCTTGTGTATTTATGTTCAGTTCGCTCTCAGTTCAGGTGTGGGAACATACTAATCGCTTGGGTGTTTTGTGGTTTGGATTTATGTTGTTTTGTGTTTGGTTAACGGCCCCCGTGCCAGGTTTCAGTTTTGTTCTGTTCAGTTAAATAACTCACCTACCTCATTTCTACCTTCGCCTCCATCTCTCTTCCCTCAGTCATGCCTAGACCAGGACCAACTGTGACATAAATGAGTCCTGAGCTGGCATTTTGCCCCGTAGCTCAGTCGGGGAACAACCTAGCGGCGCAAAATTTTACATGGACCCTCTGCTCCCACAGACCTATCGAACGTGGCTAGTGGCGAAGCTCTCTTCCACACAGAACCGTCGCACATCGGGCCCGTGAGCACAGACTTTCTGAGCCACGTTGCTCCGCAGGGCGAGCACCCAGCCACGCCAAACTTGACATGCCGGTAGAGACCTTTCTGTGAGACCTTTCCAACAAGCCCTCGTTTGCCCCTCTAGCCCACGGGGATCTTGAGTTATTAGCCCAAAACCTTCCCCCATTGTTCTCTATGGAGGGCGGGGAAAAAAGCCTTCTGCATCCTTAAATGCACTGCCAAGCTCGGCCAGGAAAAACCTAGCGCTGCTAAATTTTACAGGGACCCTCAACTCCCTGATACCTATTGAACGAAGCTGGTCGCAAAGCTCTCCTCCACAGAAAACCAGCGCACTTTAAATTATTTATTAAAAAGTTCCTGTTTTTGAAAATCTCAGTATCTAAGTCTTTTGGGGCATGTCTACTTGTTCGGTCATCATGAATTTTTGATGCAGTGTAAATATGATCTGGTACTTTAAAAGACCACTATTGTACTCTATACTGTCATTACATTTTAAGCTACATTGACTTACCCCCTGTATTGACTACAGCCTTTTATTCTATTTATCTGTTTAAAATAAGTTATGAAATAGTACAGATATGCCCCTTTCTCTTGGGACAGTAAATGCTATTCCTTTAAAATGTATTTAATGTGCACAATTGCACCTTAAGGATCATGTTGAGAATACAGTACATTTATATTGTTTGTACCTTAGTAAACACAAATGTAACATTTTCCAAAAATGTACCCTTTTTCCAAAAAACTTTTGAAAACATTTCAGGTAAAAAAGATTGCCGCTTTCTGTAATCACACATCTTTTTTTGGCAGCCCTGTGTGTTTACATGCCTCCATTTATTGTAGTGGTATTTCTGCCTTTTTAGGTTGTCTGATCCATATCTCTGTGAAAGGATCCCTCATTCTTACAGACACACGCCAGAAACATCACCAGTTACTTTGTTCAACAGCCTTTTATTTGGTATTGAAATAGAACAGAAAAAAATTCTATACAGAGGATAGATTGTCTATGAGTCTTCCTTTTTTTCCTTCCTTTTTGTGTCCTCTATTCATATCTCTGTCTTTCTTCCTCTATACACACCACACCAATAGAACATTGGGAAGGAGAGAGAGAAAGAGAGAGACAGAGAAAGAGGTTATCTGTGGATGTGCAGCCCCTTAAGAATGTGTGGCAGAACAGCAGCTTTGAGATGAAGCCAGCATGAAGAGGGGTATAAAGCTTGAGGGAGGAGAGAGAGAAAGAAACAGACAGACAGATGTAGAAAGAGAACCGTTAGAAAAGAAAGAGATGGAAGGTGTGAGAGAGCATGATTGGTAAAGCATATCTGTGGGGGTTCTAGATCAAACACGCACAACAGGGCTGGGGTGTCTGGTATGATGTGTTGGCTTTTGCTTCTGCAGAAATAATGTTCGTGTAGTGTTACACAGAGAGGCAGTTCAAAGTGAAGTGCATATGTGTACATTATTGTAAACAGGAATTGTAATTCCAGTGTGCATTTTTAATTGTGATTTCATTCTTGTCTAATTTTTTCCTAGTCTGAGTTAATTAATTTCAGGTAAATCTGTGCGCCTGATTTTTGTCCTGTATTATAATCCAGTGGTCCAGTCATCTCTGAGCTCAGTTTCATTTCCTTTTTAGGTCTAATCTCATTTTAGTTTCCATTTCTGAATGTATTACAGAGGAAAATGAAAGGAATCACACCTTTCAAAATATTAATTGTGTGAAATGAAGACATGCACACTTCCATTCCCTAACTACAGCGGACTGTCTCCCTGGAGCAACTTGGGGTTAAGGGTCATAATAATGGTACAATGCTGAAGGTAGGATTTGAACCCATGACCTCTTGGTCCAGAAACAGTTATCCTACCCACTAGGCCACCACCACCCACTGACCACTGTGTAGTTAATTTTGCTGTGTGCTATGGTTCATTGTTATGTTAGAAAGTGAACCCTCTGCCCATTGAGAACTTTCTGGCAGATGGAGGCAGCAGGTTTTCCTGATGAATTTGAGGGTATTTTACCCCATCCATTTCCCTTCTCTCCTGACAAGTGCCCCAGTCCCTGCTGCAGAGAAACACTTACACAAGATTTGGTATTGTGACCAAATACTAGAAAATTGCATTGAAACCTATTGCCTAAAACCACTTTAATTTTTACAAAAAGTAAAACTAAAGATAGTTGTGTTCACATAGAACTTTAACTGGGTGCAGTAGACAAATCAAGTTTACAATAGTAGTCTTTACTCAAAATCATTCGTTCATATAAATGATGAGTTGTATTGTTGTATAAAATAACTATGTTAAAAATACAAAATATATTTTTGTATATGATCAGTATATTTGATTACAGATTACTGTATTAAATGCATTTTTAAACAAAACTGGAGGGGAAGACAATACATTAGAATGTTCCAAAAACAAACAGTTTACATGTGTTCTTACACTAACAACAAATTTACCAAATTTACCAAAAGTTAGGTAAAAGCAAGCATTAAAACTGACATATGAATTGTTACAATTAACAAGCAGTAACATGTAACAACAATTCCAAATGCACAGCATTTAACAACATGCCATTCCCCCTCACTGATGATCTTCGATGAGGCTGGACTAAGGCCATGTCCACAGATACATGGGTATTTCTGAAAAGATTTTTCCGTTTTTTTTTTTGCGTCCACACGAGCATGTTTTCAAAAACATCTCCGTCCACACGCAGTCGCAAAAAATGCTGCCAGAAGCATGCCAAGGCAGCAGGTGGCGATATAACCTTAACCCGTATAGCACTGCTGACCAATCAGAAGCCATGGAGGAGGGACGACGTTACCAGAGACAGTGTCTGTGTTGAATATAATAGCATCTGAAGCTGACTCTGACATCTATATCCTTCATCCTGGATGGACAGTAACTCTGACCGCATGAGTGTAAACATGCCAAAAGTTCTAACAAGGGCAGTAATACTTTGTATATGTTGGGCATTGTAGATGAAAACCTAATGTAAACACAGTGCATACAGTGATGTCATATGAGTGGTGCACAGTATGGCATGAAATGGTCTGTTTTTCAAAATCTTCGTTTTTCTTGTCTACACATAAACACGGAAACAGAGTTTTCAAAAATCGTGACTTTGGCTGGAGTTTTCAAAAGCCTCAGTTTTCACTGACCCAAAACGGCATTTACGTGTGGACGAAAGGCCAAAACGCATAAAAAAATCCTCTGTTGTATGTTGTATGTTGTATGTTTTCAGAAATACCTGTGTACGTGTGGACATGGCCTAAGATGGAGGGAAGGTGAAAGCACTGCACCTCCATGTTCAATATGGAGTATCCCAGTGTCAAGATGGCGGAATTCTAATCACATAAGAGCACAGTCATGACATTTTCAATAAAAAAAAATATATATATATATTACGTAATGTATCTATTCATGGCAGAATCAGATGGAATGTGGAAAGGGCTTATCACTGTTGGAGTATCTTACACATCACCAAAAAAAGGTTGGAAGAAGAGTTGTTGCTATTAAGTTTCCATGGGGAAAGTATTTAATGATTTCAGCCTCACAAAACAACACCTAAACAGCCTTATTGTCAACAAAATCCCACAAAAACTGGATAGACTGGTTCTTTTCGATAATTTTTGGTTGTTGCCAGGGATAATGGGAAGCCCTCTGAGCACCAGTGTCCAAATATTCGTTGTCTCTTTAGTCTTTTGGAAAGTAGAATTATACCAAAACATTTACAAAACATTTTATTTAAACTAAACCTGGGTTTACAGTGTAACAGCTTTTCCCACTTGGCCACAGAAACTTAAAGATGTGTTGTAGCAAAGCTTGGTGGAGACTTAATATGGCCTTCCTTGAGGAGTGGTTCTTTTCTTGTAACTCTCCCTTACAAGCCACATTTGTGAAGCATTTATGATATTGTTGTCAAATGACCACTATGACCACTCTTGACTGTAACTGCTTCAATTCTTGTAATTGCTTTAAAGCTGCCATAGGCCTCTTGAAAGCCAGTTTCATTTCCACGCTTTTATCCAGTTTGGAGAGACAGCCTGATCCAGGGAGACCTGTAGTAGTAACAAACATGTTCTGCTTCTTAATTATAGACCTTACTCTGCATCTAGGGACTGATAAAGCCTTTTTTGAATTATCTCCAGACTTTTGTCTGTCTACAACTTTATCCCTGAGATTTTCTGACAGTGCATTGCCACCTATAGTTAATTGTTTGTGTTTAGTTGCTCATACTGTTTGCCATGTTTCTTCTATATTAGAGACCCGGGAACTGACAAACTACCCAAAACTGTATAGCGCCCCGTTTGGAGAGAAGCCCCCTGCTGGACATACTGGAACCTAAGTGTTTGTGTTTGTGCTTGAAACCATGTGTGTGTGTGTGTATCTAAATGAGAAAGCCTAACTTAGAACACACTACAAAGCACAATTTATTTAAAATGTGCTTAACCCTACCTTAATTTACCCCTGAAAATACACCAACCCCCTTAATTTTAATTAAGTGGCTGTTAATTTGTGAATCTGACCCCTTAATTTTACCTTGAAATTAGATTTAAGGCATGAGTGAGAAACCCCTTAATCTTAAAATTAAGGCATTAATTCAGGCGGTTATATTATTTAAGGGGCAAATTTGAAAACGTAAGGGGAAAATTCAGTAGTTTTACCCCTTAATCAGCCTTAATTCCCGTATGGGAAATTAAGGTCAAAACTAAGGTAATTTTAAGGGGTAAAATTAAGGCGTTTGGTTTCATAGTAATGTGCATGTTTTTTGGGGGGTGAACAGTACATTTGAACCATTTTTGGAAGTGTGTGTGTGTGTGTGTGTGTGTTTGTGTGTTTGTTTCGTGCTGCACCCTGACACACTACACCAGCCCACTGTGAACTGGGACCAGACTCCCACTGTGAAATAACACCCACACACAACCAAAGGCACCAGCACAGATTCCTGTATGTACTCCAACAGAGAATTTCTCCCATGCTCCACACACCCCTACTTAGATGCTGCACACTTACTAGTGTACGCACACACACACACACACACACACACACACACACACACACACACACACACACACACACACACACACACACACACACACTTCAACACACTTTAAACTGGGTGTGTCTGAATCTGTAAAGGTTTTCCAGTATGAAGACAAGAAGGGCAAAATCAAGTAATGTGTATAAATAAACTGGGAGAATACCTGACTAAAATGCTAAAGCACTTGTTTTCTAGAAATTCCTATATAACAATGAGGGTAAATAATAATTTAAATCCTTCTCAGGCCACATCAATTTGAGGCAATGTCTGAAATTAATAGGCTATTATAGAATTAAAAGTAATAACAGTCCAAAAACGTAAATTAGTTTCAGAAAAATATTTAGAGAACAATAAAGACACTACTGGTTGCAGCTGTATTTCTCTCCTTAAAAAGCCACTAATATCCATTCTTTTTTTTCCCCCAAATTATACACAAAGACCAAACAAGTGAAAAATCAGGCCAGTATTCTGGATAGAAATTTCTGGATAGAAATGTAAATAAAACTCAGGTTATTGACCTTAATGCTAAAATCCCTCAATAAATCAAGACAAATAGTTCCTTTGGATGGCAAATGGAACTATTTTTTTTAATTAAAAAAATGTAATGACTTTTTTAATCAATAGACAGGCTAAACTAAAATTATTCATAACATTAAAACTGATCTAGCCTGTTGGCTAGAACTACTAAGGATGAAAAGAATCTTTATGCCAGGGTAAAAATCGTAGGATTCAGCTTAAAACACTGGTGGGTTAGCTCTCCCTGATTTTGATACCTTTGGGCTACCCAGTCAAAACCTATGGTATCCAGGGATTACAACTACATACAATGTCCAAAAGACCCACTCCTTACTCCTGAACGCCTGAACCAAGAACATAGAGTTGTTTCCAAAGTTCCAAAGAATTACACAAATATCAATTTTCACAAAGTTTGCTGCTTCAGTTTTTATAATGGCAATTTGCATATACAGTAAACCCCCAGTTTTACACAGATCAGGAGTCGTGGATTCAGTCACACGCTGATTTTTTTCGTTTCACGCGGAAATCCCTTGCTTTTTTGTGGTTACATTGTCAATATTTTTTCTGGATGTTTTGTAGCTGACCCAGAAGCACTTTTTTCAAATTCCACACCAGGGTTGAGTCCCCGCGCTCCAAGCACGATTTCTCCGCGGTGCAAGCACTCAGACACTTCAAACTCCATAGTTCGATTGATCTCCAAGAGACCTTTCCAATGAGCCCTCATTTGTATTTTTAGCACGAGTAGATCATCACGAGTAGTTATTCCCTGAAAACCATTCACCTCACTGTGGTGTCCCAAAATTTTTGACCAACGACCTTCCAAGTTGCATATCTCAGTGGGGAATTTAAATAAAAAGGCGAATATGAGTTTACCGTTACATTTTCTTTAAGGGTAATGCATTAAACTGAGTTTTAAATTAAATTAAAGTGTTCTGGGCGCATAGTTGGGGGCATATTTAGGGTTTACACTTTTTATTTTATCAAAACACAACAACGCGGTTTTTCACTATACGCGGGTACTCTTGGAACGTAACCCCCGCAAAAAGCGGGGGATTACTGTACTCAATAATGTTATGAAGAGTATTCATATGAATTACATCTACACGCACAGTGAGGAGAAGACGATTTTTGGTAGATGACCTGGTCTCATGAAGGGCAGCAAAGAAGCCACTTATATCCAAGAAAAACTACAAAGACAGACTGATATTCAGCAAAAAGTACAGGGATTGGACCACTGAGGACTGGGGTAAAGTCATTTTCTCAGATTGTTTCCAATGGTTTGTGGCATCCTTAAAAATGATTGTTCGGAGAAGAAAAGGTGATGGCTGAGATCAGTCCTGTGTCATGCCAACAGTAAAGCATCCTGAGACCATTCGTGTGTGGTATTGCTTCTCATCCAGTGGGCCCACTCACAATTTTGCCTAAGAACACAGTCATGAATAAAGAATGGTCCCAAAACACCCTCCAAGAAAAACTTCTCCCAACCATCCAAGAACAGTTTGGTGAAGAACAATGCCTTTTCCAGCATGTTGGAGCACTGTGCCATAAGGCAAAAGTGGTAACTTCAGTATCTTGCAAACGTATTCACCCCACTTGGCATTCTCTCTATTTTGTTACCTTACAACCTGGAATTTAAAAGGATTTTCAGTTTGATTTTAAGTGATGGACCTAGAAAACAAACTACAGATTAATGAAATGAAACTTGTTTTAAATAATTCTAAAAATGTAAAACTGAAAAGTGGTGCATGCATATATTTTCAAAGCCACTTAATTAGTTAAATAAGATACACCTGTGAGCAATCTAAGTCTCAAATGATCTTAGTTCTGATAGCCCAGAGTCAACACCGGTGCAACACCACTAAGTAAGGGCCACCATCAAGCAAGTGACAGCCTGCCAAGAAAGGGACGTCCACCAAAACTCACAGACTGGGAAAGGAGGGCATTAATCAGAGCAGCAACGAAGAGGCCAAAGATAACCCTGAAGGAGCCGGGCGACTCTACTGCAGAGATGGGAGTATCTGTCCACAGGACACCAAAAGCCCTACACTGCACAGAGCTGGGCTTCATGGAAGAGTGGCCTAGAAAATAAGGCAGACCGTTTGAAATTTGCCAGAAGGTGTACTGGAGACTCCCCAAACATGTGGAAGAATGTGCTGTGGTCAGATGAGCCTTAAATAGAACTTTTTGGCCATCAAGGACAACACTATATCTGGCACAAACCCAACACGTCTTATCATGCTGAGAACACTATCCCCACAGTGAAGCATTGTAGGGGCAGCATCATGCAGTGGGGATGCTTTTCATCATCAGGGACTGGGACACTGGTCAGAACTGAAGGAAAGATGGATGGTGCAAAATATAGAGAAATTCTTGAAATCTGTTTGAGTCTTCCAGAGATTTTAGACTGAGGTTCACCTTCCAGAAGGACAACAACCCTAAACACAGTGCTAAAGCAACCCTCCAGTGGTTTAAAGAGAAACAGGTAAATGTCCTAGAATGGCCCAGTCAAAGTCCAGACCTCAATCCGACTGAGAATCTCTGGGATGATATAAAGATTGCTGTACACAAGCAGCGTTCATCCAACTTGAATGAGCTGGAGCAGTTTTGTCATGGACAAATACCAGTGTCTAGATGTACCGAGCTTGTGGAGATGTACGTGAAGAGACTTGTTACTGTAATCATGCCAAGGGGCGGGGGGGTGAATACTTTTACAAGGCACTGTAAATGGCTCAGGGAACAAAACATCCAAATTTTGGGTCCATGACCAGGAAACTCCCCAGATCTTAATCCCATTAAGAACTTGTTGTCAATTCTCAAGAGACAGGTGGACAAACAAAAATCATCAAATTCAGACAAATTATGTAAGAATGGGTTGTCAACCATCAGAAGTTGGCCCAGAAGTTGACTGACAACAGGCCAAGGCAAATTGCAGAGGTCTTGAAAAAAGAAAGGCCAACACTGCAAATATTGAATCTTTGCATAAACCTGATGTAATTGTCAATAAAAGCCTTTGAAACTAATGAAATGTAAATTGAAAACGTATTTTAAAAGTATTGGACATTTTTTCATTTGACAGATCCTCTAAATGTTATTTACAGTGGACATTACAAGTATGTCAACGGTATACCTGCTAAAAGTTACTGCTCTTACATATGAATACAGCACATATGGCAATTGCACACCAAGCCTGAAATAGCACGTATTTTAAAATTACAGAGGCAGAAATTTGTTAGCGGATGTCCTAAAATTCGCTCTTTATTTCTCTTCCCCACTTTCTGTTTTCATATTTATTATAAGTTAAATGTTTACTCACTGACAAGTTCGTATACTTTCTGATTGCAGTAAGGTGAATATTTAAATCCTTATTTAAAAAATGCCGTATTTGTGATTGCCAGCCCCAGGATTAATTCAGGGCATGAGTAACGTATAAAAAAGGGCAAAAAAGAACACTCGTAAAAGTGTGCGTGTAACAATCTCTTTGTCTCCACATCAGTTACACACTTGCATTTTCCTTGACATGAGAATAATAAAACAAATACTACAGCTTTTATTATAATCAGGTAAAGAGGCTTAAGCTGATCTGATGGTTGCTGAGGTTGATGCTAAAGTTGGGTTAAGTGGTGAGTGTGAGTGTACTCTCAGTAATTAAGCTTTGGAGATGGTGCTTTTCTCAGTGACAGTGGTGTCTGTGACTGGGTCCTGAGGCTCTGCTCCCTGCTGCTTTATCTCTCTTTCTCTCTCTCTCTCTCTCTCACACACACACACACACACACACACACACCACATTATAATCACGG
>JBBPCY010000032.1:1797399-1808732 GCA_037974405.1 Brachyalestes nurse | reverse complement strand
CAAACACATTCACTAAACCAGACAATTAACTGGTGAGGTGAATCAGGTGTTTCTGAGCAGGGAAATCACCAAAACGTGCAGGACCATGGCCCTCCAGGACCAGAGTTGGTAATCCCTGATATAGAGGGTTCTCTTAATTTTGTTGGAAGTCAAAACACACCCTAGACCTGGGGATGGTAACTTTTAACACTCAAAGAGCCATTTGGACCCGGTTTCCACAAAAGCGAAAACACCAGGAGCCGCTAATCCTTTTTTGACATCTAAAATGGAGATAACACGGCATATATTGTTTTTTACTTTTAAGCTATGTATAAAAACTAGGCTAGTGTGTTGCTTGGGAAATTGTCTTTATTCAAAGAAAACAGTTTGAACATTTAGAATTCTGTAGAAAAAACACAAAAAAATAAAAACATTGTATTTGAATGTTACAAGACCACAATAATCTTTGAATTTTGAACTACAATAAAAAAAACAATTAATAAAATTAAACTTAGATCGGATGACAACGTCAATTGGCATAATTTCTTCAGGCTCAGAATCAGAGTCGTCTATTGGAGCAGCAAGCATGCTCTGTAAGAGACATGTGTGTGGTGTAGGCACATGTACACACGCAATTATATATATTGTTGTTATACTGAATCAAATTCCTTGTATGTGTTCGCTCACGTACTTGGCCAATAAACGCGATTCTGATTCTGATGTGTCGACTGGCGTTCTGGGTCTGAAGTCCATTGGATCCTTGCTGTGTCTGCTGGCTGCAGCGTGGATGTCTGCCGGCGGCTGCAGGACTAAATGCTGAACAAACTGCAGCAGCGACGTATCAGGAAGCGTCTTGTGCGAAACTGGGCATGCAGCCTTTATAGCGATAGCTAGTTACCCGCCGTTTTAGTGTTAAATTGTTATTTATTTTCCAGGAGACTTGTAGGTACTGTAGGGAGCGGCACGGCAGGAATGGCTCCCATGAGCCTTTGCGGGCTGAGTAAGTGGCCGGTTGGGCCATTTATTTGTGTTTTGGGGCACACTGGAGCGAGGTAGATGCTTGTGTGTAACTGTGAAGTGTTTTATGCTTGATTGTGTGTGTTACTTTGTGTGTTCGAGCCCCTCTCACCATCCTCTGGAGTGTTAGCTGCTGGATGAGGTGACGGGCGAGACGCGGGCTCGTGGTTGGAGTTGGGAGTAGGAGTTCTGAGGCATGCCAGTTGGGGGCGCAGGACACTTTGCCGAGAGTTTGAATTTTTAGGCTGTGAAGCTGATAAATGAAGGACGTTTACTTAATGATCAGTGTGCCTTCACCTTCTCTCTCGCACGCTCGCCACCGTACTAAAATCTTTATGTAGGTAGTAACGCGAGAAGATAGATCAGGAGAGGATTCAGTAGCTACCATGAACAGTATTATTTCATACTTAGTAATAGTGTTATTTTACAATCTATTTTAGTTGTAACTGAATAATTCATTAAAAACTCCATTAACAAACAACTCATACCAGATACACAATGGTTCATTATCAGTAACTACTATGGCCTACTCCGGAACGAATAAGTTTTTAGTAAAAATAATGAATTATTTTTAAATGCTATGAATTATTAGTGACTATTTTGAACTATTCAATAACGATTATGATGTTTTTGAGTTATGGTAATATGGTATATGGTAATACAAACTTATGGACTTAAGAAACTGGGGTGAAAGGTGCACACACACACACACACACACACACACACGATAAAAGTATGTCCACTTCTCACTATGTTTTCTGTCACCGTGCCCTCTAGCCGCAGTGTCACTGTGAGCAGAGGCCAGTGAGCAGGCAGTGGGCACACTGGCAGAAAGTGGGAAGTGGGCAGGATTTGGGTTTTTATTGCATACATGTTTGCGTGCATGTGTGTGTGTGTGTGCTCAGCTTTTAGGCAAAATGAATAGCAAGGTGTGAGAACAGATGACTTGGGCTGATAACACTGTATAGGCAATAAAGGCAAGTGTGTCCACTTCCCACTCATTATCAGTGTGCCCTCTCCCTGCTGTGGCAGCCACAGGAAGGCATTTAAAGTCCTGCATTTTGATGCTATCTCCAGCTCTCTGTCCCACACAGTGATGAAATCTCACTCGTCCCGCCAAAGCTGGGCCCCTGCTCTTCCCCACTCGAAAACCTGTGTCATTGTGTCAGTTAGCCAGTGAGTTTAGGCGAGGTAAGTGTGGAGGGTGTGTGTTGGAGGGGGTTGGGGGGTAATGATCATTAAATATTAATTGTGCTCACAGTTAGGTTGTTAAAATCTAAGCCATTAACTACAGTGTTTATCACACCAGCTGAGCCATTCAAATAATAATAATAAAAATGATATAATAAAAAAACCTATATCTCAGCCCTTCAGTCAGCTATTGCACATCTGAAAGCTTCCCCCTGATGCTGACAACCTTAGCTCAAGTTTGATTTAATTGCTTAAAAGGTTTGTGGCATAAAGGATGCAACCTGGCCAATGACCTGAGGTATGTTCTCTGTGATAATGACACATTTTCAGGGCTAACTTTTTTTCAACATGACAAATGCGTTCCTAGTTCAGTCTCACTTTATCCCATCACTGACGTCACTGAAACATACAAAACTAGATTTTATCAATTTTTTTCTGTTCTGTTCAAACCTCCCAAAGAAAAAGTGTTTAAACCGCAGAGGTGTAAAGTGTAAAACATACTTAGTTAAGTAATAACTAAGTATATTAGCTGGGGAAAGCGACTTACATTTTTCTCAAAATCACTCTGGTTAGTTTTAGCATACAGCACATTACAGTGACGAGGAGTTAGCGCTCACTAGCAAGAGCACAAAAACAGATTTGGCCATTTATAATATATTTTTATGCTGGTATCCTCTGCCAGTGTTCATTTTTGCCTTTTTTACTGTACAAAGTTTGTCTGATTTATTAAATATTTCTGTAAAATTTGCAGATTGCAAAACATATTTGGCGGAGCTTAAAAGCCAGCTGGTCCAGCGAGAGGGTGTGCGGTCGTAGTTGTGTGAACCACCATTGCAAGGGAGCCTAAAAGTATCTAGTGCTGTGTCTTGTTCATTAAAACTTGTTTGTTCTATCCCACAGTTGCGTCCTCCATACCCGCACAACATGACAACTAAATTTATTAATTTTATTATTTTGAGGTGATGGAGAGAACAGCCAGTAAAGAGCCTGTTGAAGAGGAAGAGGAGGGCGTGCACATCTGAAGAGACTGTCAGGACTGCTTTTTGACAAATATTTAATTCACTACTAAACACATGAAATACAATATAATGTAAAAATTATAGTACATTTTAAATGTGCACAAACAGAAGACACTGGAGTATATGGTTGATGGTATACAATTGAAAGTTAAGGGTAGTTTTTTGTTTTCATTTTCTAATTTATTTTTAATTTATATTTTTAAATGATAAAAGCACAGTCTTATGGGTCTCCAATAAAAAAAGACCATTCTAAAGGCATTAGAATAATAAATCACACTCATCACTACATGTACGTTTGAATAACAGCAGATACAACCATTTTGATTTTTTGGCCAAATAGCTTGGATTTCATACAGTCTTTTTTAAGAACTGTAGTAGTTTTTATATATATATATGTTTGTCTATGTGTGTATACACACACACACACACACAATATGGACAAAAGTACTGGGACACCTGACCATTACACCAACAGGGACTTTAATGACACTGCATTCAGGTACATAGACTTTAATATGGAGTTGGGCCCTCTTTACAGCTGCTATAATGCTCTGGACTCTTTTTAACAAACTAGATAAAACATGAATGCCCTGCAGTGGCAGATAGCTTTGGTTATATATTTAATTTGATTACATTAATGTTTAAGTTGAGATTTACAGAAATATTTGAACTGCAGCTGTGTAACTGTGTTAAAGGAAATACTGCTGTTAAAAAGCTCCTTATTTGTTCACACAGCAGTACTTTAAAAATAAAGCTGTGCAACAGACTACATTTTAATTATTTAATTTTACGTATAACAAGCAGGAAACCATGCAATTAATCACAATTTAAAAATTTCATCGCTGCACAGAATTAATATATATATATTATACAAGTGTATAAACACACAAATGAACAAGACTATATTACATACAATTTAATTTTAATTCAATTTAAGGCATTAGTGTTATCATAACTCTTCTACCAGACTGTCACAAATGAGTGCAGACATGGCAAAACACACTACCAGTCTGCTTAGCTAAAATGGCTGATTTGGTCACATTTTGCTAATTGGAAACGCAGCAGGTCAGCTTAAGTATCTAAAACATGAGGACATGACCATTCCACCGCCTACTTCTAGTCTGCATGTGAATCTTATCAGGGCCTGAAACACCCAGTGCAGTGGGTGGGGTGTTCACTGACAGGAAAGAGCATTCTCCCAGTGGGGCTGCCCCATGCAGACCACTCCACAAAGCTCTTTTTGTTGGGCTACTCTCCCCTAATAATGCTCGTCCTTCGCACGACATACTCCCACCATGTTCAAGGATCATCCTGTTTACAGTGCAGCAACATGTCAGCTGCATTCTATTCAAATGCTCAAAAACCAACACTTTAGCTAGAGATTAAAACTAACCATAGTGAGACCAGTTTCTGAACATGGAGGACTTTGTGTCTAAAAACTCCATTCCCATCCATGAACAGTCAGGTCAACCTGTTAAAGTTCAGTTTCAAAATGAGTAAACATTCTCCAGAAAACTGAGCTGGAGACCAAAAGTCCAAAAACCCTCCCATGTTTTTAAAAAGTCAGCCAACCTTCCCTTTCACTAATACAAGACACCCCCTCTTCCCTCGCTCTTCCCGGTCTCTCTTTGGGAGTCATTAACCACAAGACCACTGTTGTAACAGTGCTGCCTCAAGGTTACAGCTCCACTAGGTAAACATTTACAGATCTCTGTATAAAATCACGCTTGCTAAAGCCAAAAACACAATTTTAAAAGCTTGCTCAATTTCTGAAGCCTTTCACAGCAGACCCAGATAGTTAAGAGAACATAAATCATGAGCTAAAGAAATTGTGTATGCGAAAAGGAAGTAAGAAAGCCCCAGGGGCAGGGAAGACTGATAAGAATAGCAACATTGAATGGCCATTGATTTTTAAAGGGAATTCAGCCTTAAATATAATGAAGGTCAGACATGGGGCTTGATTCATTTTTGAGCCGTAACGTGATTGCAATACCCATTTTCACAAAGCACGTGTTCGAAGGCCAAACAATAGAGGAGCTAATGTAAGGATAAATAGAATTGACAGAATTATGTTTGCCATGGTGTCAAAAGGCGCACAGTGAAGCTCAACCTCAATAATTAGAGGTGGACACAGAAGGCTACATGTCTGTAGACTCCTGCCAGACAGGAATGCATTAGCATCTACAGAAAATGAAAGATCAATGTCACAAACACAGTTTATTCAGTCAAAACAAGGTCAAATATTAGATTACACACTAAAGAAAAGGTGCCAGATTGTTTGAAAAGAGTAAAGGTACCAGTAGTTAAAAAAAAGAATAAAATAACATTCAGTTTTGGGTGCTAGCAGCACTCATTTGATCACATCCTGCACCATAGCACAGATCAACATTGGTCATGGTTGAAAAACATTGGTCATGGTTGTACAAATTTCCATCAAATCTGTATGGAAAACGATTTTTGAGCTGTTGACTTTTATTGAGAATGTCTTCCTTTAATGAATGTTGTTCATTAACTGCCCCACTGAGGTAAAGCTGAAAGCAAGTGTAGTGAGTCAGATGACCCATTTTAAAACACTGGCAAAGGGGTCAAGCAAAAGTAAAAATAAATACCAAAAAAGCACAAATGCCGAAACTAGACACTACTCACAGGCTACCTTAAATTGGTAATAATCTGCCCATAAATGCTACGTTTTGATTTCTAAGCTCACCAACAAGGCTTAAGTTATATAAGGCACAACTACAGCATTATATTTTACATTTACACCTTTCAGTCAGTCATATAAAACAAGCCCAGAGACGACCAAAGTTTTGTATATTGGCGACAAAATGACCAAGGAGTTCTTGAATGAGATGGCAGGACACTACTAAAATAGAGATGTGTGGACGAAGGGGAACAAAAAAACACATGTTAACATCACTTTGAGGCATAGTGGAGGATGTAGACTACCCAGTATGAGCTTTGACAGCCTGCAATTTAGAGATTGGTGAACACAAAAATGGATCAAGAAATTCTACAGCAGAATCAGGGAATTGGCTCAGAAGAGATGGCTCAAGCATAATAAATTCTGTATTTCAGTACATAATCCTGACCTCAATCCCACTGAATTAGTGTAGCTCAGTCTGAACAGGCAGTTCAAGATTAAATGCTCAAAACATGTACATAAACTCAGCAGCTTTTTATAAAGGTATGGGTCAAAACACTTAACCAGTTCACAAAAAAATTACAGTTGAGAGTACTTCCAATAACAACGGTTTTTAAAAACTATGTTGAATGTTGAGTGAATCCAGAAAAAAGTATTTTCTCACTTTTCTACACAACCTACTTGCATAACAGCATAACAAGAAGCCTGCACGTGTCTGTCACTACCAGTCAAATACGCCCATAGTTGGGCAAAACAGTCAGAGGGGGGTAAGAGTTGACAAATCACTTGATTGTCTTTTGCAGTTACACCATTGACATTCTTTGTGAGCCCAGTCTCAGAGTAAAACATCAGGGGCATGCCTAGACTTTGTTCCACATGTACAATGGCAGTTATGTATTCGTAAATATGATTTATCTACTGACCTGATGTTCTGTCGACTTTTAAATCATTTCAGATGACTGGCCTAAGGAGCACATGTAGCCAGGCCTACACAAACATATGCATACACACGCCATCACAGATGAGCCTTTTTATGTAAACACTAGAGCTGTAAGCTTACATAAACGATGCACACAAAATGTTGATCAAGGACACAACATTAAGGGCCTGAAGCCAGAGCATCTGTTTAAAGATTTACCGGTCTACATGCTACACCATCACGCCACACTTGCAAAGATGCAACCTCTTGAATTATTCAGTGTTTGCTTCTCCATCTTTTCACAGTGAATGTTCATAAGAGGAACATTCTGTAAAGTTTGCCTTTCTGAATGGCTCTGATTAATGGGTGTCAAACTGCAGGCTTACGTCTACAACCATTGTCATGCCTCTTGCTTTTGGTGCCTTCTTGATTCTAAGGGAAGTCTTCATTTCATTGCAGGTACTCTTGTTAAAACTACAACAGTGAAAGGCTTGTGTCCCATGAGCAGGTGGAAATGGTAACTAAACGTTCTGAGTTTTACATTTGGAGACAAACACAATCAACCTGGGATGAAGCAGCTCTCAGAGGGTGATTGATGGCATGTGCGCTGAGCAATGGGACAAGAAATAGACTGTGATACTTGAGTTATGAACACTCTTTAAACGACTTTGTGAAAGTGCAGTCTCAGAATCCGATATGGTCACTCTCTGGCGACAGTAAATAGAGAGTGGGGTTTGAAGGATGAAAGTGTGCTCAAGCTGAGTGGGGCTGCAATCTTCAATCATACTCAAGTGCTGACTTACTGACCAAACTAAATTATGCCGTAATTGCTTAATGGACAATTGATTGGACTCAGCTCGCTGCTTTAATTCCCTTTTTTGATCGTGTCATTCGATTTGTTATGAGAGAGACTAATGCAAAAATCTAGCCACCAAAATTTGATGAGCTTAGGCCAATTACCATGCGAGATACAGCAAAAAATGCCAACAGGACACTTTGCTGAGATGGGGTGTACCACAAGAATGTCACTGCTAAAATGAAAATGGTATAGTGAAAAAAAAAGAATGTGCTATTTAAGACTGTAATTATCTAATATTGATTACATAAAAGAGGTTATGGGGTCAAAGAAAGTATCTATGGCAGAGATGCTATTAGTTACCACAGCCTATACTTCCAAAGCTTCTCAGATGAGGGTTGATCGAGTATTAGACTCCTTTATGGTGACATTACATCATCCACTCGGAAAGGCTTTATGAATATGGGTCTACATTTTATAGACGTGTTAGAGCAAGAA
This sequence comes from Brachyalestes nurse, assembly GCA_037974405.1. Classification (NCBI taxonomy): domain Eukaryota; kingdom Metazoa; phylum Chordata; class Actinopteri; order Characiformes; family Alestidae; genus Brachyalestes; species Brachyalestes nurse. The sequence continues at coordinate 1,800,672 of JBBPCY010000032.1, read as the reverse complement.
AAATCAACTGGATTCTGACCGTCTGGGCCCAGAATTGGACATTGTTGACATGTATGCTAGAACAAATATTATTAACAGACAAACTAATGACAAGCATTTTCTAACTTCCTAGTCTCATTTCCTTCCCTGCGATCAGCAAACCAGCCTGAAGTCACCGCCAAGTCCAGGTGCTTCTACGGGGATTTCCATTATAAGGACTTCCTCATTTCCAACAATCCGACAGAGACAGTTTTGCATGCCAAATAAGCAGATCCAACCCTTCACCGGCTGCAGGATCACTGGTGGTATAAAGACAGGTCAGGCGTCTCAGGCTTGGCTCCCAGCCACAGCCATGCGAAAAGCACACAACACGCAAGACAAGCATATGACAACAAGCATGCTGTGTGTCAAACGGCCAAGATCCTGCTGGTTCCCCTCAGTGCATGGGGAAAGACTAGAGCTCCAGCCACACAAACACACAGACAGTGAGCTCAACAAGAGGGGTCAAGAGGTTTGAGCATCAAACACAGATGACAGATAATAAGAAAGATAGCAGACTCAAGTCCAGCACAAGAGACTGAGAGGACAATATGCTCCTGAACATGTCTCTATGTCCCACCCCATCCACTGACAACCGATGAATGACTGCCCACAGCCAGCTGATATAACTCAGACTAGGTTCAACAGAAAGTACGACTGCAAATAGAAACCTCAAAATACCACTCTATATGCTTTGCATTCTCATTTACTCAGTAAATGCAAGTATGCTGTGGTTAAGCAGTGGCCCTCTAACTACAGGAGGCAGTGGTTGCCAAAGTAACAGGCTCCCACTGCACTTAAAAGGTGCCTTGTAATTAAAAGCTTTGAGAGAAATCAGAGATCAATGAATGCTTAAAAATAGCCCACAAAGCTTGTTGGCCTAGAGTACGTTGTTGCGAGTTTAAGTGTCAAGCGTCACACCTCAGAGCAAGTGGCCCGAAGCCACCTACAGCACACAAACAACAGGGCAAAGGAGAACAAGCTCAAAGGGCATGCTTTAATACAGAGGCCTGCTGTGTTCAGTACAATCAATCGGCTCCAGGAGGCAACATTATGCAGGAGAATGGATCAATACATGATAATACAGATAAATTAAAACTGATGGAAGTGTGGATGGCTGGATTTCCATTCAGAGAAAATGCATGCATAAGCAGTTCAGTCCCAAACGACAAGTGACCCATGCCTGTCTTTGCCCTAGCTATGATTAGCAGGCCTTTGAGTCAATAACCGATACTTTTTTAAAACGAACAACATAAAACTTGGCTAGTCAAAAGAATACCTCTTCAGCTAAGCTTTTCAAAGCTTTTGTATTTTACAACACTGAAAAGAAAATATCACTTTAGATCACTTGCAGGCTTTAATTTCACTAACAAAGCAAATGCTTGTACCAACATTTTTTTTTTTTTTAAAGCATTTAATGCTTTTTAATGAAATAGAGCATCTTGTTGTTTAACTCTGTAAAACAGAATTTGCTTTAGGAGTAATTTGGCAAGAAAGGACCAAAAAAAAAAAAAAAAACTTTCAGGTGGAACGGGCAAATGAAGAGGCAAATGAAAAAGCTTTTACGGTCAGTGCTGGAAACATGTCAAGAAATTGCCTTCGCATCTATGCCAATGTTCCGGAGGGACGCTTACGGTAGGGTAGCCTAAGTGTACTGGGGAGGCCTGGAACAGCACCGTGCAGGGTAAGTGCAGCAGCAGGGGAGTACCCTAGACCCCCACAATACATTATTTATCTCCTCCTCTCTCCATGAAGGAGTTCTGACATTTACCACCATGAAGATCTCCATCAAGAAGAAATTAAGACTCATATCTATCACCTCCAAGTCCAGCAGCTCTCTCACTTAGAAGGCATGAAATATAGTGGAGTTCTAGCCCCTTAAACTGTAGGTTTCTGGAAGATCTCGTCGTGAGGATTCATAAAAAGCTGCTGTTAGTATTGGAGCAGCAGTGCAGTGCCACACATGTTCTGTGGCCTAGATTACGTTGACCTGCCTTTCAGAAAAAGGAAAGAAATACCACTAGGTTGCATATCCTTATTGGGGCTGTGGTGCAACACTGTGTCAAACAGAAGTTTTACAAATGAGGCTTTAAAAACAGAGATTTGAGGGCGTATTTCACTAGATGATCTGCTGGAGCTCTGGATCTGTGATGGGCTTCTTCAAAGTTAGCACATGGTCCTCACATCTGCCCTTGTGGAGCGGGCTGTAAAAATGGAGAGGGCTCTGAAAGCACTGAAAACTTGTGGAAAACCGGAGGGAGACAAAACTACAGGAAGCTGCTGTGCTGTGCTCTACAAAGTCAGATGACAGGTCTACCAGGAGTGAACTGCTGACAGTTATACTTCTGATACTTATACTTCTGATTATACTTCTACATACAGCAACTCCCAATATGCATTACCACAGACTAAAACTACATGAGTAAACATTGACAAAGACTTTTCATCATTCTGGCCATGATTAAAATCAATGTCAATTCATTAAAACACTCACCAATCGCTCCTTAACATGTTCACAATGTCTGAGTTTGGTCAAGATGCTAAGACTACAATGGGCAAAAGGCAGTTTTATAAAAGATAATATCACAGTAATGAAAAACAATATTGTTCAGTTATACTGCTGCCAATGAAGAACCTCAGTTAAGAAGCTGGCCTGCTGAAAATCTGTGGAAGTTTATGCTGCACTTCCTGTGTGTAAAGCAGAGTGAACTTCACACATAACCCTTCTATATAGTTTCAGATGTGAGTCAGTTAACACTGTAGCAGCTGTCTTTTTAATATAACCCGAGTTGTAATTACTAAATATTTTTATTCTTCTCTCTCCTTGCTTGTGTTTAGTGAAAAAACATCAAAGCTTCTGTGTGTTAGAATGCCAGATGATATCAGAATCATAACAGTATCAGAAGAAAAGTTATCATCGAACTGATGCTCAGATTTGACCTATAAGAGCTGAATATAAAGAGCTGTTTTTTAACCCAAAAAGTAGTTTCTGCAATTTATAAATGTTTATGTTAGAGATGGGCCCGATCCGATATGATCCGATATGATATCGGTATCGGGTCTGATATAGCCGTAAATCTGATCTCTATATTCCAGTTCGCAGCTTGCGCTGGACCTTAAACTCGACGCTGTGGAATACGAGATGCGTCAGCAGACAACCTAAAGCGAAAGGAATATTAGAGAAGACTCTTAGCTCTCCCTCAAGACCTCTTTGGGGTTCTTTCAGGGGCTATTTTGTGTGTTTTGTTGGCTGGT
>JBBPCY010000032.1:1765232-1797299 GCA_037974405.1 Brachyalestes nurse | reverse complement strand
TGGCATCTTGCTGTACATCTTAAACAAGGAAATACAGCGATTTGGCATGAAATGTTGATGGAGCAGTGAATAGGTTCTGTGCACAGCAAAATAGCATGACAAAGTCATTTTTTTTATTTGGCTTTTATTGCGTTTTTTCATATATATTGTCAGCTTCGCCTGACAATATTTGCTCTTTAAAGCATCATTTTAAAGGAAATGACAAAACATCAAATGTTAAAAATTACAAACTTGTATAGTAGTAGCTATATTGTAGAATCATTTTTGAAAACATTCCAGTTTTTTCAGCTGCACTGTTCATCACATGTGTAAGATATTGGCCACTCTTTGGACTTCATTTGACCTTGTACACTTGTAACATGTTAACATCTTATCTGCTAGCCACATAGACTGCTCTAGATAACAGTTCCCAAATAGTTCTAGGTTTGAATGTGCAGTTTCTAGAGAAAACTTTCAGTTGGAGAGTCTTTACATTATGTGTATGCTCTTTAAGCTTCAAACTTTGTTCATACTCACACGTCTCATTTTCATCAAAATATAGTGCCATTAATATGTTATTTAGGGCATTGTTACAAAGAATCCTTTCTGTCATCTTTAGTCAAGGATGCCCAAACTCTTTGTCTTGGGAGGCCTAAGTGCAATGTTTGTGCCAGAAACAAAACATGGAAGTAAATCAAGTTGTGCTGTCCGCTGCAGAGAAGAAAGACCATCTACCAGACCACCATGACGTTTGGGTTCATGTTAACATGTAGTACCAATGGCATAAATGAACTGCAGTACAGGAGTTTGGCTGATATGGTAAGAGTGCTGAACATTGGTTTTACTTTAAAGTAACTGTCTCTAAACACATGATATGTTATGAGGATAATTCAGTTATTTAAATTATGCTTCCATTTAACAGTTACTAAAAGTCATTTTCCAAAACAGCAATGTAGCTTATGTCCTTATTCACTTTTGTCAGTTATGGAGTGTTTGCACAGCGCGAGCTGTAAATCATGTGGTATGACAGTGGAATCTGAAAATTAAGAATCAGAAATATTGCACACACAAAGCGCCTGTGTGTCAAAGATCTAGTTTATTTCAACATGCACAGTTAGTTTAATCTTTTAGAGGTTCGTGTGCAGTTATAATTATCAGTGGAATATTTATTGCTTAAGCTGTGAAGCCTTTGATTCAATAATTATTGTTGAGTATAACATTACACAAAAAAGTAGGATTTATTCATGTGTTGTTTTATGTTATATATTCATGTATTCATATGCAAATACATTGTAGAGTAGACACATGTATACTTCACAATTGGTTGAAAAATGTTTCAAAATGAAAGAAAATGTGTACTTTCAGTGAAGGCCGCACGAGGGCAGTGTAATGTAGCACAAATGATTCTTTTTTCAGCAGCTTTAACGCAGCCCTACAGGCAGAGGAGGGGGGCTTACACTGAGGGTCGGGAATACTTTCCTTTCCACGTACCATGGCTAGAATCCCAATACTAATAGTTACATCAGTGATCATGTCAATAGTTCAAAAGCTTTGTATTAGTCTTAAATAAACTGCACCATTAACTGCTAGTTTAGCGAAGTGCATGTCATGAGGTCTGTGAAGCAGAAGAAGGCAGGAGAATAAACAGTTTCTGACAAATGTATTTTTAGCATTTAATGAAAAAGATCATCACATTTTCATTTGATGATTGATTCTTAAAGATCCCCGGCACCATTATTTAAACCCAGTTTACAACCGAACTCAAGTGAGGTTACTAAGCAAGTTAAAGTGCTTTACTAAAAAATAACTTTAAAAAAACTTGGTAAAAAAGTATCAGATAAATGTCCATATCAAAGATGCAATTTTTTATTTGTGCAAAGGAACTTCTCAGTGCATCTAACATCTACCAGCTCAGGATCTGAAAGCCCTGTTCTTATTTTTTCAAAGCACTTTTGGTCTAAAATAAAATAATTAACCTCAGAAATGTGACTGATCGCCGGGCAGCACAGATGCTGTCACCAAGGAAATTCATCTCAAAACTGAATTTTATTGACTAATGTAACTGAGTGCAACATGCAGAGACACTTATGTGTCATGATTTAAGTGCTCATGAAAGTACAAATCCATTAAACTTACTTGTTAGAACTAGTTAATAACCACCTCTGGCTATGACACATTAGACTGTACATGATTTATAAAAGCCTTTATGAGTTTCACAGCAAGTAATGGTTGCTTAGGAAAGAGACTGTACCCTACAAGTTGATCAATGATCAATAGTCTTAAAAAGAAAGAAAGAAAGAAAGAAAGAAAGAAAGAAAGAAAGAGAAAGATTGTAAAAGAAATGTACAATTTTTCATTGATACAATCTCCAGAATGAGAAATCAAAATCCAACACTCAAAATGTTTATTCAATGATTGTAAAAGTGTCACAAACATTATAACTAAACTGCCTTGTGATACATTGAGTGCCATCTAAAAATTACTACAATTTTGAATTTCTAAAGAGGAAATTGTCCACTATCACACCCAGCAGTAATGACTGTCTGTAATATAACTCCTTTATCCCTTTTGCCTAATTATGACTGGAAGTGATATCTGTTTCACAGCATCGCCAAAAAACTAAACAAGGCAAACCCATAGAGGTGAACATCGATTAGAACACATTCTAGATATATAAAAAGGACTTTTTGCGATAAGACATTCTTAAAGGCCTTTTGAAAACATATTCAGCCTTGTTTCTTACCAATCTGTCTGACTGACATTAGTATTATATCATCAAATCTTAGTCAAATCTTAGATTAGCCCTGGTCACTTTTATCATTTGTAGGTGGAACTGTATTCTTGTCATGAACAAAGAATAAAATCAAACAAACCATTAATTAGCCACACTAAGTAAGTTTTAAAGTCAGATTATATAAACATTTATCCTTGGAGACAATCCTTTTTTGATGCCTTAAAGGGGTCTGAAAAACCCACCCAGCCCATATATGAGGGTTCATGAGCCCATTGTTTTCATACAATGACAGTGGAAACAAGGCAATTAAGCTTCAAACCAGGTTTTGACAGCTTCTAGTATGTAGAGCTCTAAATAAAAATGTGGAGGGAGTACAAAAGCATTAGCTGAATGACAAATATTTAGTGATTAGAAACAGTGAAAGACAGAAATGTCGGTATTTCGTTTTCAAGTGAGGTTTTAAATTTTACTCATACAACATGAGTCAGGAAATATTCTAAAAATAAACACAAAAGTAATTTTTTATCAGAAATGAAGGGGTTCTGACAAATGTACATGCCCTATATAACCCAAATGCCCATAATTCTTATGTCCACCAAATGTGTAAGCTTTAAGTGGCAGGGTCACCAAAGAACCCAAAGTATGTTTTTTCTAAATAATACAGATAAATATAGATATATTGCATGAATGATTGCTTCATATACTGTGATAACTTTGTTCCTTTTTATCTTCAGAAAAGCCATGGTTGGCACAAGAGGTCAGAAATTAAGCCAATGATGCACTCTCCCATCCTTCAATTAGTGCGGAGGTTGAAGCAGTGACCCATTCCAGCTCACTGGGCATTCCATTAGTGGCTCTTCCCCTGGTGACTCTGCTCCAGCACCCAATCCTGCAGGACGGTCTCCATGGAGCAGGCCTGGCCTGCTGAAAGTTGCGAAACTTCCCCAGCCATCTGTCCTAAAAACAACGCCCCCTCCTCCTCCTCCAGTTCCCTCTCTCCTCCTTCCACGCATCCCTCATTCCCACACGCAGCCTTTGTCAGCAGTTCCTGTGGCTGGTCAAGGCGTGGCGTGCTCAGGGGTTGGGGTGGTGAAACCGTGGGTGCTTTCATAGGCACCTGCAGATAAGACAAAGGGTTGAGGGTGCCGGCACTAAAGACAGACTGATGCTTTGTGTGACGGGGCAAGAGAGGGAAAAGGGTCAGAGAAAGACATATAATTATATTGACAGAAAGTTAACATATAAAACTTATATATATTATATATTAATATATATAAATGCAATGTTATAAGAAAACCCTGTACCTTTTTTTTTACTTCCTCTGCATCAGCTGTCTGAATGATACACAACGTGTGTGAATGATGATCAATTAAATTTGGAACATTTTTTGCTTCTTCAATACAGTTGCCATTCTGAAGATGTGAGGTCTTGTCACAACAGCAACATAATGGAAAACTCTTAAAACATTTGGCACTTTTTGGCACCATAATGCAAATACTCCTAAAAGTTTTGACACCTATGAATTTAAATATTAGGAACACTTTGTTCTTTTCCTGTAAAGTTGCAAAGGCCTTCCTTTGACAGTAAGAGTTTGTGCGGATGTGTGTATGTGTGCAGAAACAGAGTGAGAGAAGTGGTGGTGGTGGTGGTGATGGGAGGGCAGAGTTTTCTGGGAAGAGCGAAGGAGGAGATGGAGTAGAAGGGGGTTTAGGGGTGGTGGTGGTAGTTGTCACTCCAGTCTGTGTGAGTCCAAGCTTTAGAGGCCTCGGAGAGATGGACAGCTTTTGTGGGGTTGCGTCGTTGCACAATAGCAGGGCTTTAATGGGCGGTAAAGCTAGAGCGGGCTTTGGCCGAGGATTGAGGGGAGCTTGGTGGTTAGTGGAGGTGGGGGAAGGAGAGGGGTGAGATCCAGGACCGGGGGGCAGGGGCTGTTTTACTGCTCCTCTTGGAAGAGACCAATTCATGGGCATTCAGTCCATCGCTCGTTATTCACTGAATGCGCTTCAGCACAGGAATGCAGCAGCATCAATTAGAATGGGTTAGCAGATAGCAAGGCACAGAAGAAAAAAAGCTTTCTCTTCCCTTTTGCTCGCGAGACAACACAAGCCCACTATAGAAGGTGTCAGAACCACAAAGCCTTTTTTGTGATTCTCTCTCCATTACATTACCAGTGCAATATGTAAGGTGGGGATTCTTTTGATTCAAATTAAGTGGAAAAAACACTAAATCCTATTTTTATTCAGCAAGGATAATGGTGTTATACTCTATAAAGGTCTTTAACTACTTATCGGTGGCTTAAAATCTCCCTGGCTCCCTTTCTCTCACCGCTGCGCTCTCCCTCTCTGGCCCGCCACATTCTGTGTATTCAAAGGCGGAGGGTCAAAGACAGACTGTTAAACAGAGCTGCTTGTAGCATTAACTGCCGCATCACTCTTAATTGTGTATCAGTGGGTCAACGGTTTGTTGTGCTGTCCCCCTTTTTTAAAAAAGAGGGTATGAATTAAAACAGTCTCTTGTAAGCTATTGTCAGTGGTGTGCTTGGTCTGCCACTTGGGGTACTCTGGGCCTTTTGGACAATGAGTCCCTCTCTAACTTCCAACATTCAAAACAAAAAGGGCGGAAAGACTAGAGTATACTTTGATGATCAAATGGCTGAGCGACACGTAATTCCATTATTTTTACAACAGGAGGGTGCAAAGGGGCCTACGTTCAAACTAATTAGAGTCTTATATCTCCGAGGTGAAAGGCCCCTGTGACTGTGGAACAGATTCACCTTTTTTTTTCCACCCTTACGGAAGTGCTGCATGTCGTACAAACTGCAGAGAAAACCACAGATTGAGTCTAAATTACATTTATACACCGCAATGAATAAATAATTTCTGCACCAGGTTTGCTACGCATTCTCTCTCTCTTTTTTTTGGCATTTATGCACGCCAAAAAAGTGAAGTTTCGAGATGCCGGTGACAGGAAGAAGTGCTAGCAGGATGTTAAATGTGCTCAATTGCATCATCCCATTTCCTCATCCCTCTCCCAGCAGAATGATCCAGCTGGCACATGTGCACAAATGGATTTGAGGATTTTTGTTCTGCGTGGATTTAATGCGAACTAACTAGGAGGAACCTCTCATAGCAAGGTGTTTGCTTGAATATGAGCAATTATGCTTCATTTGGAGCTAAATGAGGGGAATTTGCATCCACTGAAAGGAAAGCGGCTCCTAAACTGCGCAGAAAGTGCAGTAAATTGGTGCAAACGGAGCAACATGCAGACATGCATCTCCAGTATAATTGTATAATTGTGGAATGACTTTAAATGCAGCCTTCCAATTAAACTTGCTTCTTCGGCACGGCAAAGAATCGGCGCTGAGGCGCGATGGAAATCGTAGAATTGCCACATTGTAAAAATTGCCTCCTTCAAGGGGGATCATTTGCACCAAAATGGGATATCTGGAATATGGACAGATGTCTTCACATGGCGAAGGCGAATGAATTGGTGCAGCAAGGTCGAGATTGGCCTATGTAGAGAAAGAGCAAGAGGGAGAAAGAGAGACACAGAGACTTCCTGCCCTGTATGGCAGAGTCAGGGCCTCCGGTTGCCACAGGAATGTAATGGTTTGCTTGTAGCTGCCTCTGATCACTTCTGTCTTCTATTTCTTGCAAAACGAGCTATAGCCATATAGTCATGCTCTCAGAAAAACTGGGTTTGTACCCTCAAGGGTACGTCTTCTGTTCCTTATGTTAGGGAAGGTTACTGCACCATATTTCGGTTGACTCCTTACACCCTGTTTTGACTCCAGGATTTTTATGTTAGTATTATTTTCCATTATTTTTATTTTTTATTCATTATTTTAATTTGAGTGAAAATAGATCAGTTATGAAAAGGCAGGAATATGTCCTTTTCCTGTGGGAAAGTGAATGGTGTGAACATATACCCTCATTTAAGATACACATTTGAGACATGTTATACCTCTGAGGGTACTTTTATATTGTTTATACCTTGTAGGGACAAAAATCTATCACGATGCGTGCGGTTAGCTGCATGTGAAAGTTGTTTTATGCATCAGTAGTTCTTGCTGTACAATGGCCCCAGTGCGGCTATCTGCTAGGACCCAAACAGCCAAGTCTCTGTCTGGATTAAATTCTGCTATAAACAAAAGGGGGCTCAAGAAAACGGTTCATGAATGCTGATTAATTGATGCCATTTTTCTGCAGTGTGCCATGGAGATTTAGCCCGATTGGGCGCAATGGGGTGGGGTGGCTGGCAGAGAAGTGGGTCAAGTTTTGTACTTTCTAAAAATTCCACCATACATTTTCTCATGTGGTTCCATTAAGCTTGAAGCATCATTTGGATCTGCAAATTGAAAGTGCCTTGAATCTCTCTGAAAAATCATCCCAGGAACTTATTTAAAAATGACCTTTAGCCCCAGATCCAGACCTTGCAACAGCACTGTTTGTTTTGCTTGAATAAGATGTGTCCAAATTGGTTTCTGGACTAGGTAACAAGGTCCAGTTAGTAGGGTTCCCACGCTGGGGGTAGGTGGGCACAGGTGTCCAGGGACAACGTGAGGGTGGCCCGAGCCCTGAGGGGTGAAGCGTTGGCCCGTAGCCCGCCTCAATGCAGGGCTCTAAGGGGCCAGCTCAATAGGGCTGGGTTCCACTTGATGGCGAGAGAAAGGGCCGTTTCAGCCACTGCCCAGCAGGAAGGATCTGCTTGTGGAAGACCTCTTTCACGAGCCTCTGTTTGTCTGAAGGCTGTCACAGCAGATGAGTACTCAGCAAACAGCGTGAACAAGGATTTGAACCAGAAAACCAACAGAGCCTTGACAATATTGTGATTGGGGCTTGTCTCCCTTGAGGGGGCTGAATGGCCAATCGAGAGCAAGAACGAGTGCACATTCAGAGTGGGATGCGGATTCCTTGCGGCCGCCTTTCAGGACAGGGCGAGAAATCATGGCAAAGACACAGAGGTCTGTGTGTGTGATGGGCAGAGTCAAAATCCCACAACATGTCTAAACCTCAGAGAATAGGATTTGACTTGGACAATCCTCTGTGTGTCCCATTCAAAACAGTGGTCGGCCATATGATCGCAAGGACAAAGAACTCACACAGGAATACATTTTATATTGAGCTGTAGAGTAAAGTATTTATGCCAAAATGTTGCCAAGACTACTTGGCAACATATTTGATAGAAGATAAAGCAAATATTTAATGAAAGACTTTTAAAGGGTGCAGTCATTGGCTTTATGATCCCAAGGACAACTAAGTCTGGACAGAAATATTATTGATATACCGTACGGCAAACTTGTCTTGAATGGCATATTTGTACAACATCTTAGTTAATGCATGACTTATTAAAAAACAAATCTGATTGTAATTACTTCCTGTAAATATTTTTTCTTTAAACACAACAGTATTTTATCTTTGGTTATATTGTTGTATTTTTTTTTTTGCTGTTTAACTAAACAGTACTGAAAGACCTAACAAACCAGTTAAACATTTGGACAAACAAAGCTAATTTTTTACTTTAAAATTTCATGCATAAATACAAATGAAATTTCCTTCTGTAGCCTAGGCATAAATTACAGTCATATGCAAGTTTTTTGGCCCAGTCAAATTACTTGAAATGGCTTGTTAAGTGCCCATCATTAGTTAGATTTAAAGGCACAATATCTGTTTATTTGCTGAATTTAACATATTGGGAAAAATAAAATGTGACCTGTGCCAATGTTCTGGCACATTCTAAATTTTTTGTTTTACCTATTTTTTTACAGCATGTATAAATAATAACTCAGCAAAATATAAATAATGCACTTTAACCTGTAGACAGAATATTTGTTTATTTGTTTTTAAATGCTCCCAACAACTGGCCTTCAGCAAGAAGATCTCAGCATGTGTATCATTCCATGAGCCTGCTGTTGGTTACTAAACAATAATAAGAGTGAATAATAGTATTTTTAAGCTTTCAGCTATTTATATATTTGATATATTATACATCAAATATACAGTATATATCAAATATATAATGTATGTCAAATATCTAAAATTAATCTTGGTCAACTTGACTCACAGGAGATGTTTTAAGATTGTAAAGCTCTAAAAGAGCTGTTTATGTTTTCTACTGACCAGTGGTCTTAATTTGTACTTTATTTGTACTTTGTTAATTTTCTCATATGAGTCTGTTTGATTTAAATGAAAATAAAAGTACACATTTATACAAAAGGTTAACACACCATCTACATGGAATGTGATATGGCATTTTACTGCTAATATCAGAACACAGTTTCTGTTTGTTTGCTGAGGTTAACAAATTTAATTTTTGTTTCATAAAATATTAAATGTGACATAAGTTTTGCACAGGACATTTAATTTGACATTTTTGCGCCAGTATGTTAAATTCAATAAATTGAATAAAACAATTCAATAAAATAATTTTGCATTACAGTGCGAGCAATGCAGAGGATGTGGACTTATTTTCACTTAGAAAATAAAAAAAAAATAATAACATATCAGTATGTTTTTTCTTGTGTAATTGGGTTTAATTGAGTGTTCCACCAAATCAAGAATAAAACTATTTTCATTAATACATAGCTGAGAAAAGTGTGGGATTAAATGGAATAATGCAGACCAGTCTTTAACCACATCATATCGAGGGTTTGATATGTATTTTTAAGATGAGCCTATTACATGATATAACATCACTATGTAGCAATTTTTTCTACAATTTGACATTTGGTCTCTGACGTGCAGACCCTGATTGTATGAAAGTTCATCCGAGGCATTCCCCTCAGCAACCAGAAACAAGCAGGCCACGGGTCACCACTGAGATTTTTCTTCACGTGCAGTCAGTCACAGTGGTGGGCAGCTTAGTCTCACTCCCTGCATTTTGCAGAAATGTGGGAAACACCAGAGTCCAGCAGCCATGACCTCTCTGCAGCCAGGCCAGCCCTGACACCTTAATCCCCTGTGAACAGGCCCAGCATTGGCCGTCCTGGGCCAGTTAGCTCTCACACCTGCACTCTTCTCCTCTGGCAGCAATCCAGCCAAGACCCGAAATTACGTGGGCAAGCCTCCTTGTTATTACAAGCAGTTTAAGGATCCTGTTGTGCAAAGAGTTTAGATTGAGGGTTAGGGTTTCTTTCAATAATGCCTTGCTGTAAGCTTGTCAAAGTGATATCAAATTTCTTTCAAGCAAATTTCCTGTGCTCTGGGAATGCCGGATTGCACAAGAGGATTATTTTAGAAAGTTGCGGAATTTGTACGTGTCCCGTCGCAGATTTCCTGGAGGGATTTTACTGCTGCTGGGCACAAAACCGCGGAGGAGGCCAAATACCCAAACAAGAACGGGTCACTCATGAAATCAGCTGATTGTTTTTGGTCATTTTGTTGACTTTTTTTTTTATCTACTATGCATTTGTGGACCTATTTATCTGTTTGATGGCCAGGCAGAGAGGGTGACAAAGAGCAATGTTGTGCTCCGGAGGAATTCTTAGCTAACTTTGAAGGCTGCTGAAGAGAGAGGATTGTGATGGAATGGGCAGGGAAGGACTGTGACTCCTCCATTGAAAGTGAAGGGGCACGCTGAATTAGGTTCATTTGCCTGTGAATGGGGCCTTTCCATTATTCTTGTTAGGAAGCTGTCACATCGAATAGAGAAAGTGAAAACCTCCTTTTATCAACCTTTTCCAAGTGAAACAGAGCAGGCAATCAATAACTGAATTCAAACTCAGGGGAAAGTCAAGCAGAATGATATGAGGGTGCTGGAAATGCGGCATTTGTCAAATCACTAATGTAGAAAAAATCAAATAACCGATGTTATTTTGACTCATGTCTGAGGACTGGAATAACTGGAGATTAAAAATAAAGTTCAAAGCTTAAAAAATCATAAGGATGTGACATTATTTCCAGTCTGTAAATGTCTACAGAAACATCTATTGATGTGTTTATCTGTATAAAAAATAATACACCTACAGTAACTCTCATGCAGTTATGTATTCTTTTTTAGATGAAAGTAATAGTTCAGTTTGAAATAGCTTCTTAAATTATAAGTGATCATTTCATTTAAACAAGCTTTTTCTATTTTTTGTGGTGTTGTTTTGTTTTGAACACTCACTTAAATGTTCTAAAACTCCAGCATTTAGATGAGTAAAAAAGGGTGTACAATGGAAATAAAATAACACACATTACACATCTTTTGTTCCTTTTTGCATGTAGAGAAGCAATAGGAGGTGTTCACTGACTCAGAAAGTTTCTAATAATGGAAGAATGAGAATGGAATGATGCACTGAGGCCATTAACTGAACATCCCATTTGAGCTTTATTCTCAATTCAGTTAACTTAAAACATAATGTTAATAGTAATCTCTATGTTAGTACCCAATGTTAAAATAATGAAGGCACATAAATGTATCACATGTGCTTGAGCACAGTACTGAACAAAAAAGCTAAAGAAATATAAATTTGCTCACTCTACAGTCTGCCCTATATTTTATATCCCTGAAGATAACAGAATAATTAGTCTGTTTCATAATGTTCATTGTGTAATGTGTTTTGGTTGGTATATATCTGTATGTAACATTCACACAATTAAAAAATTCCCATACATTGATAACAATGTAATAATAACGTAATTACCTTCTTTTATAAATCATTTTATTTTGTTGCACCATTTTATGAAGGGAAAAAGTCATAGTCCTCATGTCTCTTCTTGCAAGAGGATTCCAATATATTTTAAACATTCATCAAGTAATTTCCACATACTGCTGCCCCCAATGTTTTTCCGCTGGATGGAGAAAATGAATCGCATCATTTAGCCTCATCAATCAACTTAGTAATTGATGCCTTAATTGATGGCAGGGTTATACAGTTAATTGAGCACCTCCATTGTGGACTGTCATCGTTCAAGCTATTCAAATATACTGCCCAGCAACCTGCCAAGGAGCAGGAGCAGCTGGACAAAGGGGATTGAAGCCAATAAATGTGTTTGAACCAATTAATAAATGTGTGATGCAGTTTTCTGCAGGACAATCCAGTGAAGCACTTTTAGTGTAAAGATCAAAGACAAAGATCAAAGGGAAATTAGGAGAACACAGAAACTGATCAAATATTTTGTCAAATTGTAAGAAATTTGAGAATAAAAGGCAGAATATTAGTAGCGCAATATTTTAGAATGTAAATAAAATTTAAGGACTTTTAGGACCCATCAAAGCCTTTGGGAAACTTGCCAACCTTTGCCTTGCCATGTGATGGTTTGTCTCCGTGGTGACAGCGTGATGGGCGGCTATATGACTGATGTAATTGTCACACATCCATCTTCCCTGTGCTGGCTCCAGATTAAAGCAGGGGCAAGCTAATGAATAGCCCAGGACACACACACTCACACCTTCCTCATTTACTTTCAGTATAGTCACAGCTCTATGCCCACACTTCTATAACCTCCCTTAGAATGGCTGGCAAACATTTGCTTTACTAAACCAGCTAGCCATTAAACACCTTTCTCTAAAGTCTGTACAAAGCAGCAGGAGGTTTTGTGTGCAGACCTATGGTGGTAACTGGTGGGCTCTCTGAGAAACCAATCGCAGTGCTGGGTGCTATGCAGTCACTACTCCTGCTGCAGGGCAGTTTGCTTAATTGGGTTACAGAATACTTTAATTACCTCACTTTCCCACATTCCTCGCTTTGCGGCCAGGCACAAAGGCGGCGTGGTGAGAAAGTGCAGCCCAGGGCCTGGAGTGCAGCTGCAAGCTAATTATCATCAGCAGCTTCCTTGCATCTGTATACAAACAAGCCCACAGCTGCTGTGCCATCAGCAGCGGAGAAGATGCACAGGAGAGACGAGAGCAACTTATGTTCACCTGTAGAGAGATACTGAGAGATCAATCTCTTCAATTCTATGCATTTAAGGTATCATTTGATCAAATAAAAAAAAGAAAATTAGACACCCACAAGGCTGCATAGACAAAAATGAAACTAGTTTGACAACAAAAATAACTGTTATTGAATGAGTGTTAATCATTTTTAACACCAAAGCATGTCATGTGTGGTCCGTTAGGTAGGTGGTCCATTCATGTCTTGAAGGAAACTATGGCAGAATCCACAGGTTGCTATGCAAGGAGAAAGACAAAAGGCCTCAGGCTGGAGACATATGTGACAAAATAGTTTGTTGAAACATTTCAATTAATACATATTATATATTTCTATTTTTTTCTATATTCAAGTGTATTTGTGTGTGTGTGTGTGTGAGTGTATATGTATATATTCATGCAACATGCTACACCAACATGAGTTCTTGTGCAAGACTCCTAACATTACATTCACTCAAATCTGTAACATGATTTAACTTTAAGTCACTCTGGATAAGAGAATTTACCAAGTTGCTTGGCAACCATGACCAAGGTTCGTTTGTTGCTTGGCATACACAACTGTTAGAAAAAGACAGTTAAAATATGGACTAACCAATTAAATAAACATATAAATAAAATACTGTAACCATAAAGGAAAGCATCTTCTAGTAATTATGTTTATGTGATTACTGTGTGTATAACTATCATTATTATTTAATTAGATTTATGGGTAACACTTTATAATAACTACACCCTATGAATCATTAGTTAAGCATTGGTAAATAGTTAATTAATCATTTACAAAGCATTGTTCCTGCATTAGTAGACATTAGTAAGCAGTTTATGAATACTGCAATAAATGCTTTATTCTTGCTTTATAAGCGTCTATATAATATTGCTTAATAATTGTATTTTCATACTTTATTAAAGATCAGTTAATCATTTCTAAATTAAGCATTACATTATTTACAAACCGGTTAGTTAGTAGTTCTATGTGGTTCATGAGATCATTTAGAACGTGTTAGTAAATGATTCATAAACCATTTGAATACACATTTATACATCTTATTATTCAGACACATATTAACAGTTAGTCAGTGTGTTAATAAATGCTTTATTACACGTATTCCTACTGTAACTCATAATTAATTTAGGTAGCGTATGGTGACACAGACAGATAGTTGGATGAATATTTTATATTGACGAATAGGGAGGTGGTTTTCATAGACACACAGATAGATATACAGACAGACAGAGTGACAGTCCCAACAGTGGTTGTGCCCAGGCACCAGGCCATTAAAGTGGTGTGGGAAAGGGCAGGATGGCTGAGGGACAGAGTGGGAGATGGGGTGAGCGGGAGAGGGCGAGGGAGGTGTGAAGAATGGTGCTTGTAATCGCTGGTGTGTGTGTGTGTGTGTAGATGTGTGGTGTGTGAGAGGGGGGTCTGCCCCAGGAGTCAGTGCTCAGGCCCACATTGGCCCAGCGGGACACCCGGCTGAGCTCCCAGGATGCCCCGTTGCCGTGGCCGCGCCCTGGAATGCAGCAGCACACACAATGGACGAGAGGGACTGAGAAGGCCCTCCATCCTGATAACCACATTAAGGGCCCACCAACATCTGTTGAGGCGCAGGAGAAAGCCCCTATCTCTAGGCTTTAACCCCCCAACATCACTAATCATTAACCCCACACCCTCAGAGAGAGTCAAACAACAGCATCTTATTTGTCAGCCATCCCGCAGAGGGATTGTGAGAGCTAATATTTTACAGCAAACAGCGTGAGAAGTGTGGTTGCACAGGCAGAGGTGATTATGCTAAGAGCAAGATATGGGGCTATAAGCGCATCTATGCACTATTGAGCACTGGATTACTCTGAAGTGATTCAGGGCATTGCCAAAGGCCTAATTTCCAAACTAGACTCATTTTTCACGACATGTTGTCCTGGCTGTTTGCTTCCCATCTTGTAGGACTCTTTTCACTCACACAACGAAAATCAAGCACATAAAATAATGTTTAAGATTCATAACTGTATAATAAGCCTGCAGGTGAAGAGACTAATAATCTGCAACCAAAGCACTGTTTATAACTGATGTGACAGAATATCTGGATATATGTGCATAAACAACGCTCTGTTTATAGGCTAACAGGTGTCCCAAATGTTGTGTGTTACACATTCAACTCTATATATCCCTATATATTATATATAATATAATATAATATACAGTCCACACTTTAATCATCATTCAAATAGCTAGATATTTAGTATTTAGTAACTTCATTAGATAATATCATATAATATAATATACTGATAATATTACATATTGTTACAATATATATTTTTTGTATTACATGTTATATATTGTATGTCATACAATAATATATAACAATGCTAATTAACAATTAATAATGAACATGCATGGGGGTTAATAACCTGTTACCAAAAACAGTGGCACTGACAACGAACCTCTGAATGCTAATTTGCATTTAATTCTAACTACAGAGTGTGAAGCATCATTCAACATTTAAATGTTAGCTTCAGTGAATCAGAAACAATGTCCTGTGTATTGACCTGCAGAGGGTCAGTGTGCAGGTGGTTCTTCATCTGAAAACAGAGAGACAAGATATTGGCTAGCAGGCCTGACCAGTGTGAAGACGGAACAGGTGTCCTGCCACAAGAAGACTTCTCACACTCCAGCATGCTCATCTGCCTCTTGGGGCCTAAAAGCCTTCCTCGCTTCCACAGGTTTCAAAGCCCTGCCAATTCCACCCTGTGAACTGGCAGACAATGCTTGAAGGGGCTTGGAGGCGGGAGCGAACACAAACAGGAAAGATGCAGAGGAGAGGTGAGTCTCTCTCTCTCTCTCTCTCTCTCACCACACAAGCCTCATACACAACTCTTTTTCTATGTATAGGCTCCGAGAATGGAAGCTGCAGGAGGTGCCCCTAATGCACAGGCTCCTCAAGTGCCTCCACACAAGTAAGCCCATTCACTGGCAGCTCATTACATGGGCAATTAAGTGCAGGGTAGGGGGAGTTGGGGGTGAGGGGGTGAGGGGCTGAAACGAGAGGCCGCCTGCCGGTTCGAGAAGGCCCTACAGAGCACCCCCACCACCTTACACCCCACTCCACCCCCCTCTCCCTGCACCCTGCACTCCTCCCAGCATCTTCACCTGGGCCAGCCTGGGGGACACCTGCCTTCCCTAATGAAGATCCATGGCCTCATTTCCATTTCTGGAGTCGTATCAGACTCTGGCGCACAAAACCGCGCCTGTTTCCCCCCCAAGACTTGAGAGACGGATAGAATGACATGGCTAAGTGCTCTTGCAGAGCAGGGGCAGCTGCAAGGCCTGAAAATGTGATTTTTTGGTGGTTGTTGGGAGGATGAAGTGGGGGCTGCTTGCGACACTCTGCCCGCTTATTGGAGAGTCCTTCAGGTTATGATGGGGAACAAGGGCGGCTGTAGCGCTACCTCAGGAGTTGCTTGGTTATAATAAAGTTATCAGCAGGAAAAGAGGAGAAGGAGGGGTGAAGTGGGACACATGATTCTCACCTGAAACTAATCAGCTCTAGATATACTAAATACTATGCTTGTGTAGTGCAATGGTGTTTCTTTATTGGATATCCTGTAACTTGCAGGTGATTTCTAGCAGATTTGTCTCCACTTACATGTAAACAAAAAAAAATAAAACTTCAAAATCCATTTGCTTGATGTGCCATTGTCTGTCTTATGTCTGTCTTGACCTTATATACAGGAGATAAGATCATTCCTCTGGATAAAATGACTTGAAGCAAGACTGCCTAAGTGCTCCCCTGCATCCATCTTGCAGAGGTGGTCCTTTTCGAGTCCAACATTTTTTCTGATCCAGAAAACCTAATGGACATTGGCCATGAGTCACTACCTTAATTCTCCACATCAGCATCTTTATGCGTTAAAAAGTCCCAAAACTAAAGCAGCTGTGCAACATTGTCCGATTAGTGGCACGCTCCATGCCATTGGCTCCACACTCCAGTGCAGTCGTGTCTGTCAGTGGAGGAGAGGGATCTTCTCTTGTTAACACGTTCAGCCTGAGCGGCTCCTCTCAGCGCCTGAGGGCGACAAAAGAGCCAGAGCCCAGGTGATGGAGGGAGAGGAAGGGCAAAGCAAAAATAAACAAACTCAGACTCTATCCCTCAGCCAGGCCTCTTCTATCCTCTGTTTACTCAAAGCGCATCCGCTGTTTGTAGCTTCATCTCCACTGGTGCCGATGACTTTTGGGTATGAATAGCTCAGCTCAACTCATGTTGCATATTTATGGTTAAGTGTACACAACTCCAGAAACTTAGACTACTGCATGTTTTTGTTTGGTCTGTTTGGTTGCATTTTTGTAATGATTAATGATTGGTGTAAAATTGCAGCCTTCAGGCGTAAAATACAATGAATTTGTCTGCAGTTATGTGACTATGTGATAATAAAGGATTCCACTCCTAAGATCACTCTCTCTGCAAAAGCTTCACTTTGTTCTCTGTGTGTGGTATTTGCTGTGAACAGGTTAATGTGCATGAGCATGTGTGTGTCTTGGTTTGAGATTTTCATTGAGAAAGTCTGCGCTTTAGTCTGTTGTTGGGGTGTGTATGCAGGTAGCATCTAGTTCTCTCTCTCTCTCTCTCTCTGTCTCTCTCTCTCTCTCTCCACTCACCTGTGACGGAGTACTTCCCCTGACTCACTCTTATCAGCCCACAGAGGAAATACCTGGCCCAGGTAAACAGGACCCCCTGACCCTCAGGCTCTGCACTCATGCTCCAGCAGAGGAGATGTTCTTTCTGCTCCTCTGCAAAGCCACCCCCACCCACCCAAAGCCCTTCTAACCCAACATTCTCAGATGTGGACTTATCTATCCATCAGCAGGTGCACTGGATATCAGCATGTCTTCAGTGTGTGCAGATTTGTCATGAGAACAATATACTGTAACATAAATCAAATTGACTGTATTATAATGCAGACAGTATATTTGAGATTATTTTACAGGAACCCATTCATTTGCGATAAATACATTTAGTATGGTAAGAAAATTCCTATATAACAATACTTTTAAAGTGACAATATTTTACATCACCGCATCTAACAGTACCCATTAACTTTTATTTTAATTATTTAAAAGAATAGAATCACTTGTCATAGTAATAATCACTAGTTTACCTGACAAATTGACGTATCATACGGAAGATATTTTAAGATGATTTATTTAGTGTTTAAAGTGAGAACGCAAAAAGTTTTTAAATACTAAATGATCAGTTTTCTTTTAAAAAAAATCCTATAAAACCAAAGCATTCTGGATGCTATTTTTAAAAACATTATCAGTTCTAAAACTTTCTTAATATTTATTGGATTCCCTTCAGGTTTTCCAGATTCAGCAAAATGTAGAGCAGCAGCATCATGATAAAATTATTTCTTACATTTTTCTGCACCATTTGTATTGAAAACAGTGATTGCTGTACAAATGTTAATATCTTGTTTCCAATTAATTTGGGATTTTCAGATTTTTTTCAAAATTTGAACTGCCACATGACTTAAATGATAAATTTAGTTAATAAAACTAGCCATGTCCTTTGGGTTTTTCAGAGACATGGCTTTCTGGCTTTGAGTGTCACTATGTCCATCTCTCATCTCTCTGGGGGAAAAACGTTCCTTGTTTCTGGATTAGAGGGGGTCAATAATGGTTAAGACAGCACTACACTGTTGACTTCCGCAACAGCTTTTATCAGCAGGGTGTGTGTGTGGAGTGTAGCGCGGGCCCAGACTGTACATGAAAACCAGCAAACCCAAGGGAGTAATGTAAGAGAATGCCAATTGAAACCAGCCTTGCCTCTGGGTGTGGTTCTGTGTTTGTGTATGCATGTGTGTGTGTGTGAGTGTGTAGTTTCTGGAAAGAGAGGCACTCCCCTGGGAGATGTGGCCCTGTTAGGGAATGTATATTCCCACAGTTCTTTTTCCCTAGGGGATGGACACACACCCACACACAGACACACACACACACACGGACACACACATACATACGCACACACACACAAGGAACACTTTTGCAGTGATATTTAACAAATTACAATTCCACCTCAATAGTCTCCCCTGTGCATGTAGAAATACTGACCAATCAGAGTGATTCCTGTAGAGTTTCTTAGTGTCTGGATGCATGGAGGCATTTACATGATCCAACAAATATACATTAAATAAATATAAAACATTTATTTGGCTCAGTCATTAATATATTTAAAATGCTGACACAGTCCAATGAAAACCATTTTCCTGCTTTTTTCTTCATCATTGAAAGACCTCAGCTGCGTTTTACATTCTGAGTAATGATTAATGAACCAAATTTACTTCACATTAAAATATCAGGACTTTTTCTTTGTCTCAGAAATGCACCATTTTGGAGATTTGTTTAATGTATTGTACAAGCTATATGATGCTATTTGGTGTTATGTTCACATAGTGTAGTCCACAGGCACCCACCTACACACCGACCTCCAGGGCAGATGCTCACCTTTTTAAATCTCTGCTTCTCAGGGTCAGGGTTACTCTCTCTCTCTCTCTCTCTCTCTCTCTCTTTCTCTCTCTCTCTCTTTACTACGGTCATCCTCACTGCACCCAGCCCCCACCATGTTACCTGAGCCATACATGCAAATTCCTCTTGATGCGTTCTTTCCCACAGGGACCAGGGTGGGTGCAGGGCTCTCCTCTTCTCTGTCTGACTCTGATGAAGTGACCAGTTGTATGGAAAAGAAAAAAGAGATGTCCTGTTAACCACCTAAATGAGTGGTGAGAAGATTTTCACTATGCCAACATTAGCTCAACAAGACTACAACCAGTCTACTCTAATAGAAATACACAAGTAAATGACACCGTGGGTGTAACATGCACAGGTTAATTAGTTAAATATATTTAACTATACCATTTAAAACATTCATTTATTATTCAGTATATCCCTGAAGATTGCCCTAGTCAGCAAATTACACTGTGGGACAACAGAACACAAATTGGGGTGCTTTTGTATTGGCACCACTATGCCAATGCACTAATTAGGTCTAACACTTCCTCACAGTTCCTAAATAAAGCTGGAGGCATTGAATTTTGTATTGTCACCCGTCATCTCCCCCTCCATCAACATGTCCCAGGTCAGCATATAGGCCGAGCTAAAGATAAGCAGGACAATGGGTCAGCAGCAGAGCAGCAGCAGATCAGTCTGCTATCTCTGGGCCATCTCCCTGCCTGCCTGCCTGGGGGTCTGCACAGAGGATGTTGTTAAACTAAAGTCAAACACTCAAACATCCTGCACCAAGAAGCACCCTCTTTCTCACTGACCCAGTGGCAGGACAATTTTATACCTTTCACACCTCAGTGGGACGAGGTGAAGGGGGGTGGGTTTGTGGACTCTTCACCTTTTCACAAGGATGTTTGGTGTTAGTGTCAGCACATATGTGTGCTACTGTGTGCTTGTTTTCCTAAAGCCGTTGTGCGTACTTGGCTCTGCTTCACTGCTAAACTGCACTGTAATTTTTTCCCCCAAAACTGCAGGTACAACTAAAGGTATATTACATTGTATGGAAAAAAAATAAAACTAGAAATTAATAGCATTACATGGAAAAATATTGTTTAAAAAAATGAGCCCCTTAAACTTTATTGGTCTGTGCACCGGTCCACATTGCAATTCCTTTTCATAACTACATGTTATTTCCAGCATGTAGTAACTGCATGATCATTTCCAGCCTTTCTTTATCATTTATCTTTCACCTTCTCTGGGTTATCAAACAAAGACAAGAATATGGCAAGATGGTTGGTTCATTTTCTTTTATTATAAACTTCACCTTTCTACTTATGATCATATGGTAAGATGAAGACTGGATGTTCAGGATCCATATGTCCGACAGAATTCAATGACACAATACCATGATAACATTATCGCTGGTGATAACTGTGAAGCTATGGGTTAATCCTGGGGTAAAAAGCTTCGGTGAGAATTTCCATTGACACTGTAGCTAAACCACAGACTTTGAGAAAGACTTTGATACAAGGGCTGTGTAACAGATCTAACATAATGTTAACATTTCCACACCTTTGCAGGGTCACCAAGTTCCTCTTACTTTGTTATAAGCTATTTTAACTTAACACTTTGAATTAACACTGTCAATGTGAACTGAATCACCACTAAAGTAAGAAGCAGTCTCTGAACTGTTATTCTATAGGAGATAAAACAGGTGATAAAACAGGTAAAACAAGTGTTTCTGCATGTCTAACAACTCAGAGAGGTGATAAGGTGATGAGAGGGTGAAGTAGTGCGGAGCGATGGAAGGGCATCACTCGCTCTCTCTTTCTCTTGCTACCTCTCTCCTGGTGGGTGCAGTTGACAGTACATGCGTGCGCTGCTCACGAGGATAGGAAGCCCTGCTAGAGGTAGGTTCATATCAGGAGCACTTGACAACAATGGCACACTATGAAGAGGCCCAGCTGTAATAAGTTCTTTGTTGGGTCCTTCCAGCTCCACCACATCACATCATTACTCATCCTGCTAACTAATTTGCTGGTCGGCATGGCAACCACCGTGGACCCAAGCCAAGAAGCAAGACCGGAATCTCAATGGCTGGAGAAGAAGAGTAAGCAGGAAAGAAAGAAAGAGAGAGAGGGAGAGAAAGAGAGATAGAGAGTTTCCAAGTGCCCTCCATGACCCTTCACTGTCCAGCAATCCAATAATACAGACTTTGTGTAGTTTAAAAAAAGGCAACCATTTCTCTCATTCAAAAAGTAATTGATGAATAATGTATTTATTATCAGACTGTTCTTTAAAGCTTTTATACACAGTGAGAGAAAACAAGCATCCACTTTTATTTAATAATCTTCCAGCGCAAAAATTCATGCACGTCTTTTTACTTCGTATATACAAAAAAGTTTTTTAAACCCTGAACAAAGGTATGTTAAAAAATTGCATTTGCTGTGGAAAATTCAGACATCACAAATGAATAGCATTAGCTTTGTTGCTAAGTTGTTGACAGTGACAGTTAAGACCTCTTTGGTAAGAAGTAAGAGCTCTTTGCAGAATTGAGGTTCGATTCTGGCAAACCACCTTGAATTCCCCAAGTTTACAAGGGTCCCACTGTTAAAATCCTAGTCCTCACAACTTAAAATCCTTCAAAACCTTCAAGCAATAGATCATATGCCATGCAAGCATCTTTCCCTTTTTTAGAAGGCAGTCTTTACCTTTGAGAAAACATCAGTAGGAAGTAGGTTCGACTGTTTGCTTATTGAATCTTCCCACCTCTTTCTCAGATGATAAGAATAGAATCTCCTCCAATATCTCCCAGTTTTCTTTGATTATGTGTAAAACCTTAGCGATGTTTGCAGAGAAGTATCTCCATGTAATGATGTTTGTACCTTCATGCTTTACAGTGGATGTGGTGTTCTTGGGCTCTTAGGTGCAAACCTTCTTTCTCCATTCATGATGAGCTGAATTATTGCCAGAGAGTTCTAATTTTGTCTGTCCAGTATACATTCTTCTGATTTACCTAAATGGTGGAGGAATAGAGAGGGTTGTGGTGCCGTGCAGTTTGCTTATTGTTCTCTATGTAACTGTTGTTCCTGCTGCTTTAAGGTCATCCTGCAACTCTTTACAAGTGACTGCTGGCTCTTACTTTCCTTATAAATAATATGAGAGCAAGGTGTGCAGCTCCTTTGGAGACATTTAGCTGCAGATTAATGTACTTTTCACTGTTGTTCAAGGTGTTTCCTAAAGCTATGTAGCTTTTTCCATTCAAATGATGTTAAATACAATTGTCATTAAGAACTTTAAGAAGAACTTTAAGAAGCTACTTGTAGCATGGAATCTTCTCAACCAGTGGCAACACCTTTTATAATGACACCAGGTGCAATTTGCAAAAGAGCATTTTAGTTGTGCATTAATATGAAGTTATATGTAACGAGTATTTTATTATTGTAGCATCTATATAATATAGAGCAGGGGTGACCAACCTTTTTGAAACTGAGAGCTACTTCACAGGTACAGAGTCATATAAAGGGCTACCAGTTACACTAGAGCAGGGTTTGCCTAAACGTATCTGAACTTCATGTATAATAAACATGTTTTAAATATTGTTCTTTAGATATTGTCATTTTAAAACCTATATAAATGCAAATGTGAATAAAGAAGAATAGCAACAGGATAAAATTATACATTAGATGCTGCTCACTGGTGAGTTGTGCTGCTTTTTGAACAGATCCGAGAGCTACTCACATGGTCCTTGGGGGCACCATGTTGGTGACCCTGATATAGAGTCTCTGAATACGTATTTCCACTCACTCTATATGAAAAAGTATTTAAAAGTCATCTTTATTCATAAAGAACAATTTCATAAACACATTTCAATGCCAAATAATGGTGATTTTGCTTTGAATCTACATTGTTCTCCTTATTTGTAATTTCTGGAATTAAAATGTAAAATAGCAGTTTAAAATCTTTGAAACTTTGAAATCTGATTATACCAGTGCTTCAGTTAAAGTAAGGTCCAGTAACCCACTTTAAAAAGAGTCTCATGTGGTCAGGCCTTGATGGGGGTTGGGGGTTGTATGCGTGTGTCCATGCAGGGTGTGTGGAGGCATGCAGGACACGGCTCGGTGGGTGTGCACTGCAATCCGGACGGCTCGATTGGGTCCGAGAGAGCGGGTCAGTGTCGGCCGGTCAGCAGCTGCCTCCTGGCCGCGGTCCCACGCTTCCCAGGCTGGGGGAGGATTGACAGCTCGGTAATAAAATCAGCCACCCTGGCTGAGCCCAGAGCAGAGCCCATTGTTCTGGGGCCAGACCCGCTGCTGCTGTTTACTCTCTCCCATATGCATTATTCAACGGCCCAGGAGCTCCCAGGGAAAAGGGGGCCCCATTCAGGGAGCCTCTTGCCCTTGTTTTGTTTTGCTAATTTTCAATTAAAATAAACCATGGGCGCTGCAGGGACAGAGAAAGAGAGCGCGAGGGAGAGATAGTTTCCCCCCCACTATTTACTGTGTGACGTCTAAGGGGATTAGGTCCGATCACATAAATGACAATAAAACGCTACTTACAGAGTATTATGTCGGTGACATATCTGTTATTTCACATAAGGGGTGAGCATGGGACAATGAGAAGCGACGCTGTTTCAGTATACTTAAGCCTTGATACTTGGTGTGACGGCTGAATACCTGCCACAAACTAATGAGGCTGTGATTATAATTCATGCAACAGTTTGCATTCTTATGGTTTCAGGTATTGATCCCTACAAGCATAACAGTATTATGTGGTATCTGCATTATTCACCATGTAAACCTATAGTACACTTAAACTATGAGTGACTGTTTATCATCCAGCAGCAATATCCAAACTTTGGCACAAATTAGTCTGAATGTCATGACCAGCTAAATGATACATCACTGATAATCAATAGGATCAACAGCTGCTGGGAGTAAGGACACATTTCATTGGCTGCTGACTGAACACAGTAAAAGTTTCAACAGGGCCTAAAACGTAATGACCCCACAGGCCATTAAATATCAGTAACCCCGGCAGGTCAACTCTGATCAATAAGTTCACCGATAGGCTTTTATTGTTTGGCTTTTTTCACACAGGAGGGGGCTACAATAACCCGGTGGGGCTTTGCACAGATGCAGTGACAGTGGGGAGTGAGGGAAGTTAAAGATTCACCACACATCTGTTCTTCTACCACGAAGCGGACACCCAGGCACCTACCCCTGCTGCTGCTGCCTGCCCATGGCCTGTCTCTCTGTACGTCTGTCTTCCTGTCGTCTACGCCACATATCTGCTGCCCACCTGCCTCTCTGTTAACCTGCCGGTGCCAGGCCCATCTCTGTGCTTGCCATCCTGCTATGTTGGTGGACACATTGCTTTGGCTTGCCTAACTCTCAGTCTCAGTTTATGGCAAACTGTCTTTCTATTACACTCCAAATGGCACCCTGGGACATTCTTAATAAGATGAAAGTAGCATCATGACATGTTAGAGTATTTCTGCTGGTCTACTTGTAAAATAGAACAGTAAGTTCTAACAATAAAAGTAAAAACTGAGCAAAATCCCACATTCAAAAATTGGACTTGTTGCAGTCATGAAAAAATTCAAATACTCTGGATGCTTTACATTAGTGTGTATCACTGATATTTACCTAGACTTTAGACAGCTAAATTATTAAGCTTAGGCACTTTGGGGTCTTATTGGAATCTTGCAAAACAAATATGATCATTTAAAAATATACCCGTGTGCCAGCAAGTACTATCTGACTGACCGCTGCTTTGTTGAACGCTGAAGGGCCAGCAGAAAAGGTTTGAGGAGACTGCCACAAGTGCTTATTTACTTTCATGAAATCAGTCTATTGGACTACATCTGCTGTCGCTTGTCCAACCATCAATAAACTATAATAAACATTTTCATGAAACTAGACACTGATGAAAATGAAACTTCCAATGGCCAGTTCTAATTTAGAACATCAGAAAAAAGAGAATACCTCTTCTGTAAAGACTGAAACTTCTTACAACTCTTCCTCTGTATGGCTTCTTTCTCATGCACCATAGAAAGACAAGGTGGATTTTACACAGTAGCATGAAGGAGCCTTGAAGAGAGTAAGAAGAAAGAGTGAGAGTGGGGATGAGCGACAGACACTGAAGCATGGAGGAGTGATCCAGAGAAAGGGAAAGAGGAGTAAGGGATAGTGGAGAGGAGAGGGGAGAAGGGCCTCTTGGCCTTGCTGAATGGCTCTGAATCGCTGCTGGGTGCAGGTGAACACTCCAGGCCTCGCACCTGCCCC
Source organism: Brachyalestes nurse (assembly GCA_037974405.1). Lineage (NCBI taxonomy): Eukaryota > Metazoa > Chordata > Actinopteri > Characiformes > Alestidae > Brachyalestes > Brachyalestes nurse. The sequence continues at coordinate 1,771,954 of JBBPCY010000032.1, read as the reverse complement.
CTTTGTTCCTGACTGATGGCTTTACGGCGAGGAGGAACCGTCTGCCTCGTAAAGCCAGCAGGCCGCGCGCAGTAAACGCTAACTGCTGTCCGAGCATTGTGTGAGGATGTGAGCGTGTTTGTGCGTATGTGTGGGCCACCTTGCTTGATAAAGCTGAACAGGCAGATTAGACCATCTGAGAGCATCCCACCTCACGGACACTACAAGAAAAAGCATGCGCAGAGATTAGAGACAGATGCACAGGAACAGGATAACACTATACAATTTATTAAACTAAAAGGCTAGTGACACTTAAAGTGGAATTTTTCAAATTTTCTATATAATTAAATTGGTGAGATAACAGTAACAACAACTGTAACAAGAACCAGACATCCTATGCATTTAATGCCTCTAAAAGCTACAGCACAAAGAGTTATTACACAAAATGGGTTTCTTTAAAATCTGATTTACCACTATTTTATGATTATTAGTTGTGCATGTTCAGGGGTCATTTTGGATAGTAAATAATATTTGTGTTGTAAACCACCATTGTGCACCGTTTCACACCAAGACTGAATAATAGAGACAGTTTGAAACATCTGATAAAAGACGCTTTAAGGAAATTAGAGCACTCACAGTTTACTCATGTGAACAAACATACAGACCATAAAGACCCGAGAGTGTTCTTTCCACCACTTCCAGTGTCTGATTTCGCACTGTTAATGACTGTGTACTGTTTACAGTGCTGCTTCTCCACTTCCCAGTCTCACATTACTGCTGCCTGCTGCACACACACACACACACACACACACACACACTCTACCTAAATGATTCCAGTTATACAATAAAGAGAAAAGTTTAAATCCTCTCTAGTATTTTTACATTTAAAAAGAGAGAAAGAACACTTAACCCAATAGCAGCATTTCAAAATGAGCAGATGTTATTAATTTGAAGGACTGCTCCGCAATTTCTCTCAAGTACATTATTGTCTGCTAGGCGTGTGTAGGCACTGACAGGCAGTAGAGTCCCTTCAGCTCATCGAGGCCTTCAGTGGACACGAGAAGTCAAAAATAAGCACCTACATTAATGTTTAATTTATTCCGTTTTAGGCTATCATGAAGTATCTTACTGATAAGAATCAAATTATGTGGCGAAAAGGAAAGCTATGAGCAGCTTAGTGATTTGATTTTTTCTAGAAACCAATTACCACATGAGAAATAGATCATTATTTTTTCCTCAAGCAGCCTGGCTTATGGGGGCGGGAGCAAAGGTGCCCACCAAATGGATGGGAAGGGGTGGTTCCCCCGTTCCCCCACCTCCCACGACAACCTCCCCAACCCCCCCCCCCAGATAGAGAGTGGCAACAATAAAGACATAATCATCTCCCCTCAACTTTTCCTATCCAACTTTCAGATTTTAATTTGCCGTCTGTGAAGTGCTACCTAATTTACTTTCGCCGCGTCCCTTCAATGCGCCATTGTTGTGGCTGCCGGAGCTTGGAGCTTCCTCTCTTAGCTCACCTCACCGTGAAATTGGTTTAATGAAGCTGAAAGGTATGAAGCTCGCACAACACTGTAGATTCCAGCGAGGCTGCTTCACCCCCCCCAACACCCCACCCCATGCTCGCATTACATCCACGTTTTATCAAACTGCGAATAAAAGACTGCTATCTCCCCCATTACATCGGTGGATATTACTGTCCCTTTCAGAGGGCTAACGGCTAACAGTGAGCTCCCAGGAACAAGGAGGGCCGACTCTGAGAGAGGGGCGTCCGCTGTAATGGCTGGGCTAATGAGAGGGAGCCGTGTCTGTGTGTTTTGGTCGCTAAAAAGACTAGAAACTGGTAAAAGTTATCCAGTAGAGGTCCGCTGGCCATCACACATCACACTGCAACCATGGCAGATCGAATCGTGTTACTGTTTCTACTGGGTGTGGGCCTTATGAGAAAAGAAACGGAAGTCCAGGGAGATTGTTTTGGGTTTCTGTGGGTGTTTGTGTGTGTGTGTGAGTGTGTGTGTGTGTGTGTTTGAGAGAGAGAGAGAGAGAGAGAGATAGAGAGAGAGCGTATGTGTGTGTGTGTGTCAGTATGTGTGTGTGTGTGTGTGTGTGTGTGTGGCTCTGTTATATTATATGATCCTTCAATTGGTATATCATTTACAGCTCCTTGGCCCCTTTTCGGACAATTGCATGAAAATGCATCCCGTAACTGAATATTCAGGTCCCTACTGGTTACTGCTAGTTTCAGCCCTGTTTCAGAGACTTTTCAAGTAACTGGAGGGGGAAAAATGGGTGGGTGAGGGGGGGTGTAGACTAGAAGACGGCTTTTACATTGTATGCATAGCAACACCTCTGGTGTGAGAGGAGCTATGGGTGTGTGTTCTAGGGTACTGTTCTACGGGGCCTGCGGGAGGAGAGAGGAAGAGAGAGGCTAGTCCCATAGGAAGCTCCATTGCAAAGAAAGGAGACGAGAGAGATGAGCAAAAGTCTCTATGGGTGGACTGGAATGATATGCACATTACACTCAGTTACCAGCAAAGGTTTATGCGGCTGTCAAGGATCAAAGGAATATACATTTCAGCTGTGTGTGTAAACTCTGTGTGAGACAGCAGCTCAAGGCACAAACTGCTTTAGACATTTCAAGCATGTCTCACCGCTAAGCTTGCAGCACTTCCCCTTTGAAAGAGAGATGGAGAGGAAAAGAAGATAACATCTAAATTGTCAGTTATCATCTTATCATTGGCTGTGCACCACTGTGCAGCAGCCAGCCATCTTTTAAGAACAGAAAATTGCGGTGGATTCATCTGTTGTGCATAGAAATGGGGAGGGGGGCAGTTCTTGCAGGACATTACACACACACACACACACACACACACACACAGAAGAAAGTGAGCCTAATTGTACTGTTAAACTACACTGTTTAGCCTTTGGCTGTGCCAAAGCAATGTAAGTGTAAGCCAGTAGGTGCAATTAGGAGCGTGACTCTAAAGGAGTGACATCTCATGTAGAGGGCAAGAGGCCCATATAGAGTCTGATGCATGTTTTGTTGAATTTATCAGTAAAAAATAAGTTGTTACATCCTATACAATGAAAAAATATTTTGTACAGTTTCTATTTTTTGTGTTTAACATAGTGGAAAAATTTATAAAATATAAAATGAGACATAACTTTTGCACAGGTCACGTTACATGTTTTATTTTTTCCCAACATATGAAATTGGGCAAAAAACAGTAACTGTGCTTTGAAATGTGGAGAAGTGTGTTCTCATTTTCTTTCTCAAAATAAAAATAAATATCATTATATCCAATATATAAAAAAAATTCCATCAGACCCCTCAGGAAGGAATCTGTGCTCCATAGTGCACAATATACAGAATAATGCGGCTTAACTTCTCAGATTCTTTGAATGCAGTACTAGTGCCTTCCACTGGTGGGAGCTAAAAAACAGGGTTCAGTCCAGACACTCCGGACTTCTCAGTACTAAACACACCACTTTTGCTAAAATAAATAAATAAATAAATACATAAACAAACAAACGCATTTACATTCAGGACTAGGCAAAGGATTGATAGTTTATAACATGCCGATAATGAGGTTTGTTCCAATTTCATCATGGACAGGCAGGATTGGCCTGGAGTTTGTAGTCTGAGGCTGTAAGAGGGGCCTTTTACTGAACAAACAGAAACAGTGCACGTTGGGAGGGCAGGTCTGGGGGCCTCTGGTAGAAACCAACAGCAAAACCAAACCTTAATGCCCAAAACAAATGGAGTAATATCAAATAAATAGTGCTGAGAACACACAAGTGTGGCTCCTCTCGCCCACTCTTTTGTTCCACTCTAAACACTGAAGCTGGACAGCCGGGGGGAGGGTGGTGGTGCTGGTATTGGGGGGGTTTGGTGCAGGGCGGGTTGTAACAAGGAAACAACAGCACTATACTTAAAGCTGTGTTGTTCACATTTATTTCATGCCTATAAAGTTGATCTGTACCATAGTTTTTCCCTTAAACTTTCCCATGAAATGATAACTTTATTTGTTGGAATTAACACATTTAATCCTAACATTTATGAGTATGTGATTATTACTGCTTTACCAGCTCAATAACACAGACCATGCTTTTTCAGAAAATGTTAAAGTTTGTGAAGATTTATTTTTAGCCCCAGCTGTGATAGGTAGGAAACCGCAGTTAAAAGTTGTGTCAGTTACTCGGTTACACCCAGTTACACAAAAAATGAAAATATAATAGTAAAAAAAAAAAACAGAATAAAACAGAAATGTAAAAACAGAATGACACAATTCTGATATGATGGAAATGCTTTTTTAGGAGGGATCAATCCACTCCTGAAATTGTATACCAAGCTAATTGGCTTCCACTCATGATCGACTGTAATTGTTTTGAATGGTTTAACATAAAAACTACTATTCCTGGAGAATTCCAGTGCAACTGAAAAGCAGCTGAAAGCAAACTGAAAGCAAACAATCAACTGAAAGCAACTGAAAGCAAACAATCAAATATGAGTGGCAAGGCACTGTCAAAAAATCTCAGGGATAAAGTTGTGGATAGGCCCAGGTCAGGAGATGAATACAAAAAAATTAAAGACTTTATCAATGCCTAGGAGCACAGTAAAATCTAGAATTTGGAAGTGGAAAGTGTTTAGTACTACTAGGATCAGGCTGTCCCTCCAAACTGGATGAAAGAGCGGGGAAGCGAGGAGCGAGGAGGAACTGGTCAGAGGTCTATGGCAACTTTGAAGCAGTTATCAGAATTCATGGCAAAGAGTGGTCATTGTGGGCATGTGACAATAGCACAAGTCCTCCACAAAATTGGCTTGTATGGGAGGGTTGTGAAAAAGAAAGGTCACATTGAGCTTTGCCAAAACAGACCTTTTTTGGGGCCAAGTGGAAAAAGGTGTTATAGTCAGATTAGACCAAAATATTTTGCCTTCAACATCTTGTGGAAAGCTAATACCAACAGCACAATACCTACAGTTAAGCATGGCGGTGGTAGCGTCCCGTTGTAGTGGTGTTTCTTTGCATCAGGGACTCATCAGGATAGAAGGAAAAATGGATGGGCAAAATTATTGAGAAAAAAATGCTACCCTCTGTCAAGAAGCTTTACCTTCCAGCACAGTGGTTACTCAAAGCACACAGCAAAATTGAGAAAAAAGTAAATGAGAAAAAAGTTAATGTCCTACGTGGCCTTGTTGGAGCCCAGACTTAAACCCAGTTGAAAATCTGTGGAATGACTAGATTGCAGATTGCAGTGCATCATTGGTCACCACCCAATTTGACAGTCTAGATATGCAAAATTGGTAGGGAAGTATCAAAACAGACTCAAGGTAGTAATTAAAGCAATGGGTGTTTCTATCATATTTTTCTTGATACATTGAACTGAATTGAAATGGAATGGACAAGTGGACAAAAATGTTTTTGTATGCACCTTGATTTTAGGCTGTGAAGCAACAAAACATGAATATTTTGAAGGAGGTGATTCTTTTTTTATACCCACTGTATTAAAGGGCCCTCTCACAGAAAAGTGAATTTCCCCCATTTTTTTACATGAAGAAATTGGGTGTAGTATGTAAATGCTGATAAAATTTAAATGAAATTCTCAAAATTATATGGATTAGCTGCAAATTTGGCCTATTTTGAGTTAACTGATGTCATGAAAACCAGTCCATTTACATATATTTGCTATTCATTTTACAGCCCCACTTTGAAGTTATAAAGAGTGTTTTAGCCTGAACTGCTTTTTGAAGCAATCAGAGGACAGATCACTTACATATATCAGTCTTAAAGGCACAGCACCATAAACAGCTTGTTAACTTCAAAAGTATAAAGAAAAGATGGAAAATGTTCATGTAAAATGAATTCCAACTGTTGGTACATAACTCACACAAACACCAGATATTGCAGTTCTATTTCCATTATAACAATTAGGTTACAATACAATTAGATTACTAGTTTGTAGAGCTAGCATTCTCTTTTTCAAGTGCATGCTTGAAGCAAATGGATCTGGTCATGTGACCATGTGAAATACAATACAATTAAAATACAATTGTAAAATAAAATTTGTATGTATTTGATTGTATAGTACTTGAACTGTAATCGAGCTGTACTGAAGAAATAACATGACCACACGCAGCTACCACTACCTTTGTTATAATAATAATAATAATAATAATAATAATAATAATAATAATAATCATAATAATAATAATAATAATAATAATAATATGACGATGATGATTATGATATTATTGTAATATTATTATTATTGTTGTTGTTGTTGTTGTTGTTGTTGTTGTTGTTGTTGTCATTATAATGAAGCTTCCTTTCAGATCTCTGAATAATCTCATATTGGACACTGTGCTGACATACTTATCCCCTGCCTCTATACATACACACATACACACAGGTGCACAAACATGCACCTGGAAGTGGACACACACCTGGCCTGCTGCAGCCTCCCACCAAGAAGCCCTGTAGTGTTTCACACTCAGACAACATAAGTCTAAACTAACTAACATACACGCACACTCCCACACCCCACAGGCAGTCCAAATCCCCCTGAGACAGCCTGCCGTGAGCTAATGAGGAATTAGAGAGGACTAGGATAGCTTTACTGGGTTTACCTCATGAGAATGACTCACAGGAAGACCCAGGGGCTGCAACACACACACACACACACAGACACACACACGCACACACACACACACACACACACACATATATATACACACACACACA
>JBBPCY010000032.1:1733592-1759338 GCA_037974405.1 Brachyalestes nurse | reverse complement strand
CACACATACACACACACACACACACACACACACACACACACAGACACACACACACACACACACACACAGATGCATACATGTACATGAATGCACTCACACACATAAATATATATATAGAAACTGTAATATCAAAGCCTTGTTTTTACACCTTTTACTCCAGCTGTTTTTTACATTGTGGGTATATTTAATGATGATTGGAAACAAGTTTGAAGTTTGGTTACACTAACATTAATTAAAGAGAAGAGAACCTTTTTCATTCACCAATAAATTTACTATTTAGCAGATGTACGTGCAATTCTGTAATTTTTATGGCACAGTGTGAACAGTAACTGCTTTGATGGACATGATGCTTTCACTTTCTCTCCATAAGCCTTTTTAATTTTTTTCAGCATGGGTTAATGAGGGTAATCTCTCCTTCTCCCTCTCTCTTTCTTTCCTTTACACTCTGTCTCACTCCTCTATTTTTGTCTCTGCTCTCCTCCTCTGTCCCTTTCCCTATCTGTCTTTTTCTCACTACTTTCTTTCCTTTGTTTTTCTGTCCTCTTGTTTTCTCTCTTTTTATTTCTCTTACACTCTATATGTCTCCTCCCTTTCTCTTTCTGTTACGCACTTTCTCCTTTATCTCAATTTCTCTCCTTTCTTCTCTGTTCTTTTCTCTCTTTCATTCTCTTACACTCTATCTCTCCTCTCATTTTCTCTTTTTTTCTGTTTGTTTCCTTCTCTCTCTCTCTCTCTGTCTCTCTGTCTGTCTTTCTCACTCTTTCTCTCACACACTTTCTTCTTTTTTTTTGTCTCTCATGGAAAATGAAAGCAGGAAGCAAATAAATGTGTAAACCATAGGTAACTCATGCTGTACAATGTGTCACACAGTCAATATGAGACTTCAACAATGGGCCTGTATCAGGTCTGTTTACATGCATTACTAGTTACATATACCTGTTCAAAAACATTTTATGAAAAAACATTCCAAATAGGCACTTGGTGTCTGTGGGAAAATGACACCATGCAATAGGGCATATATGATCCAGGGCAAAACACAACACTATAGAGTCCATTGCAGAGAAATTAAAGTGTCCCGACATTGTGCTTCTCTATAATCTCCTCCATTTCTCTGACTCTCCTTTTGCGCTCTGTGGGGAAACACCCTCAACAGGTATGTAACACGCAATTACCACGCCAGCTCTCTGCACGCACTACTCATTACGTTCTGTGTCATTAACTATGGGGGCGGGAAAGAAAAATGACATAAAAGAGAAATGGTGGAAACCTGTATGTCTAACAGTAAGATTTATAAGAGGTGTTAATGCTGTCATACATTCTGCAGTGTGCTAGCCATGGTGCTGGAAGAGAGGAAAGGGCCAGGTTAGTGTGTGAAAGAAATCCACTAAATGTATTGAGTACAAGGGTTAAACATTTTTTTGTGTGTTTTAACTGTTTTAATCTCTGTAAAATTCAGATGCACCTTCTGAGCTTATAAAATGAATAAATAAATAAAAACACACATCTGGATACGTTTTAGCTTTTGGATTTCGACAAAATGCAGCTTGAAAAGACAAAAGGTTCAGATAGGAATCCTACTAATTTCTAGGCAAATTATTTCTGTGAAATAAAAAAAATGTCTAAAATGTTTTGTTTTCTGTTTAAAAGTCACTGTTGCTGTTTTTAAAACCTACATGTATTGCAGTTATATTTATTTCATTTTTACATTTCAGGTGGACACAAAATAGTGCAGTTTTTGTCTCGGTTATATTCAGGTTTCAGGAGCTTAACATGTTTGATTGATCACAGACATAATTAGAAAATGACAGCAGAATCACGTTTTGACTGGCAGACCAATTTTGTGGGAGTTTCAGTCAGTTGTTAGAAAGGAGAAACAGGAAAAAACAACATAACACTACAACTCCTTACGTTTGCTCAATTAAATCAGTATTATTACAGCAGTGTATTTTAGCCTTTCTTTTGAAAGACCTTTATGGTCAGAAGTAAAGACCTAGTTATAATAAACATGGTTCATCATATTTAATATATATTGTTGCATCCATCTCTATTTTTGTGGGATTTTGTTTTGACAGCAACGGTGTGCTAACTAATGTTAAGATATTGTTAAAAATAATATTAACAACAATGGACACACTAGAAAGTCCTTTAATTGGTAGAAAACCTTTACATATTGTGGCGGTTCTTTGGAGGTTCTATGAATGTTCAAACATCTCATATATTCAATTTACAAAAGTGGTTCACTAAAGAAAGGCTTTTCAGTGAACCAAAATTGGTTATTCCATGACATTGCTTGTAGCTGTTTTCACCATATATAAAGTATGCTAAATGCATAAATAATGTGCATATACCTCTATAGAGAAGCTCTTGTGGTGTGTGTGTGTGTGTGTGTGTGTTTGTGTGTGTGTGTGTGTGTGTGTGTGTGTGTGTGTGTGTGTGTGTGTGTGTGTGTGTGTGTGAGTGATGTTAAGCCATGTCTGCAGGCTGAGGTGGAGGAGTCCTTTTGGCAGCAGGTCTGGCACGTCTTTCAGGCCTCAACCTGTAGAAAGACATGGAAACAACCAACACCCAAAAAGAGAGATAAATTAGAAAGAGAGAAGTGAGAAAAGACAATGGCAAAACAGTGCAAGACAGAAAGACCTGTTACTGTTTCTTCTCGGACTTTCAGGATAGCTGTACCGTAGCCAAATCCTGAAAGCTTAGACTGGGATATAATAGTCATGTGCAACTGTCACTTCATCCAACATGAACGTTCCTCTCTTTTGAACTTCCAGGCTGCGTCCTTAACTGGACTTTTGAACTTCAGTTCTTTAGACCTAAAAAAAGATGCATGGCCTCAGAAGCACCCCAAGCTCACTGTCTGCATTTTGTTTTTCTCTATTCAAATCCGCACCAAACAAAGGGAATAATACACCTGCGTTCCACTGCCTTTTCTCTCCCCATAGAGGTCCAGTGCATTCCACCTCCTACTTCCTGAGACAAGACAGGGCTGAGAGAAAGTGCGGATTAGAAGAGAAAACATTCGAGAGAAAGCCAGAGAGAAGGTGAAAAGCGAGAAAATGTTGTTTTGGCGGCCCCAGATTTGCTCAGCTGGGTGGCATTCAGGCCCCACCCGGCCACCAAGGCCTTGTAGGACCTCTTCATGTTTGTATCTCTCTCTCTCTCTCTCTCTCTTTCTTTCTCTCTCTCTCTGTGAGTTGATATCACCCAGGCACAGGACTTGAAAGTCAGGTTCATCCAGTGTGGGTTAGGCTTACCTTATGAGTGGTGGGAACTACCTGGGACACACCACAGTTGGAATGAGTGAAAAAGGATGACAAATTTCTAATAATCACTCATTTCTACAGCCAATAAATTTGTGGACATTTTATCAATCAGTCTACCAATTAATTGATTAATTCATTTTGCTTCACTTTGCTCCAGAAAGTTATATGAAAAAGTGTGTATATTATGAAAAAAAGGCATGTCATTATAGAAGAACTACTTTTGATTCCATAAAGAACTGTTTCATTGAGTTCTTCAAAGAATTGAAAGGTTCTTTAGGTAAACATTTAAACGGCATTTAAATCCCTTTTGGTCATGTCTAATTTTTAGAATGTGTTTCAGTCTGTTGGAATGACTACACAGACCATGTGAACATTACAGCACTACAGAGCATTGTTTATCCCCTAAACGAATCAATGATTTCAACCTGGAGTTCACTGGCTTTGGAGTACAGAAGTAACATAAAAAATATAAAGGGGATGAGTGACAGAAGGAAGTACAGGCAAAAGGCTTTACCACAGCAAACAGGTGTGAGAGGGGCAGTGCATGATTTCATGGACGGAGGAGAAGTGGAGGAGAATTAGTGGAACAAGATGAGGAAAGAAGGGAAGGGGAGAGGACAGAGGGTGTGGAGAGGCAGGAGGCTGCAGGTTGTGCTCTGGGGGCCAAAAGTTCAACAGGTAGGCAGGTAATCTAAGCCTGCATGTGCCTGCTCTTCACGTGGCCCAACATTTGTGTATGCAGCCAATTGTTGGCCTCGGGTTTCTGCCTCTCTCTCTCTCTCTCTCTCTCACACACACAAATAAACTGGCAGCTCCCAATGCAAAGTAAAATGCTTATGCCGACTTACCTCTATAAACATACTGTAGGCATATCATCAAAGCTCACAACTGTCAGAAAAACATAGGCAAATCTTTTGTGGAGTCACTCTTTATTCTGTTTTCTTTCTGGATTCTCGGTAATGTGGGGCTCACCAGAACAGTTTAGGCAGTTAAAACATCTTTACTGTAATTACAGCATTCATGTTTGACAGGTGTAGTGTAAATGTAGAAGCATTACACTGGTGCAAGGCAAACAGGGTCAGGGATCAGCAGAAGAGGCACTTCTTGTTTGGTTACATACTATATGCAGCTGAAGCTGTGAATATGAAACTGAGAATAAAATACTGAATCACTAGATAAACTTGATTTATATTTTACATTTTTACATTTCTTGATGTTGCATAATTATTACACATTTTACGCTGCATTTTTCCAATATGGTAAATTCAGCAAATAAACGGTGGATTCAAATGTGTAGAATTTGACCAGGGGCACCTCAACCTTTGTATAAAACTGTACAGAGCCATGACAACTCAAAGAACCGGTTGAATGCTTAAATGGTTCTTTGCCTGGTTAAATAAAATTTCTCTATCATGGAGAACATCTATAACAGTATATTTGGTGCTAAAAGCCCCAAGTTACAAGTTACAAGAAAAGCTGACTTACAGTCATTTGTATACTTAATTAAACTCAAGCAACGAATGTTACCTTATATTATCTAATATCTCCCCTGTGTCAAAGACACACTCACAAACGCAGGTTCAGTGTCTAGTGCTCTGGGGACAAGCCAGTGCTGAGCCTTCACTAAAACAGCCAGGCATGGACAATGATGATGTCATACTGGGCAGTAGACAATGCCTGTCTCCGGGCATAACTCTAACTCAACCATGAACTGGGTGATGTGGGGAGAGGGAGAGGGAGAGGGAGAGGAAGAAAGAGAGAGAGAGAAAGAGAGAGAGAGAGAGAGAAAGAGAGAGAGAAAGAAAGGGGCCTACACTAAAGCAAGCTCTGCTTTCCTTCCTAAAGAATCACAGAGGTAATGCCACCACGAAGGAAAGACCCCTAAATGAGAGAGTGTGGAAGATGCCAAAGATGATTTGTTTTAATCCAACATGACACAAACAGTCATAGCACTTTTATGTACGGCACTTTTAACCTACATTTAACCAAGATTTCCATAGAACACAATCATTATTATCTTGTCCAGGCTTAACCACTAAATACAAATATATCATATGTTGCTCAAACAGTTACAACAAAGGTTTACAGAAATTGTTCTTGGCTTATTATGTGGAATTTCATAAAACTTTAGAATGGTTTAAGAAGGTTTTGCAGGGAACCAAAATGTTTGCTCTAATGAAGCTATTCTAATGAATCAATTTGACATCTTCAGTTTTATTGGTCTATCCTGTTAGCATCCACATAGACACTGGTAAAGAAACTGGTACTCTGGTATGGCTCTCATCTGAAATCCTTCGAAATAATGCTGGAAAGGTCAACCCTGGGCATGGCTCTTCTGGAATGCGAGTCATACCTAGAGCACATCAGGGCCTCACACACACTACCTTCACCTCATGTGCAACTGCTCTGAGCGCCTCAATCTGTGTGCCATAGAGAAAACAATGCAGGGTAATGGCTCCACAGAGAGGAGTCCAGTTAACCCAATCAGCAGGGGAATCATCTGAAGAGCAGGGGGCTTCAGACTTACTGATTGCAAGGTGATTTACCTACTGGGATAATGACTCAGCTGGTCATAGGCTGACATGAGAGCACCAGGCTTCTGAGAAAAAAAAAACATTCAAGACAGCTCACCCAAGGCCCACATCATTCACCTGCCAGTGGCTGCTTCCATCCAGATTGTCGATACCTGCTCTTGAGAGATGCTAGCATGACCACCAGTAGCTTATTGCAGATTTAAGACCACCCCATTCGTTCCCCATCACAAAAGGTAAAGAGAAAGTGACCCAGCAGGCTGTTTCCTACAGCATGGAGAACAAACAGTGGGCAGGGAAAAACCTGCTGCCTGCTGAAGGCTACAGAATAGGTGGGAAAGGTAAGCCCCAAAGTTTTTTCAAATGGTAAGTATGTGTGGGTCAGTGTGTATGTATGTGTTTGATGGGAGGGTGTACAACATCGAGGGTTGAGAGGAGCAGTTCTTTGAAGTGTAGAATTCACCTTGGGTCTCCGAGGGCAAAGGAAGGGCAGTACAAGGATGAAGCACCTTCATCAAAGTCAAACGATGGCTTTGTGGGATAGAAATGCATGGCCTTAGGAAGAGCCTTCCACGTCTGCAGGCCATTCAGACATTAACTTCAGCACCATCTCAATGGAAGTCCTGCTGGTACATTGGAAGGGTTTTGAGCTTCAGTCAGAACAAAACACAATGTCAGACAGTTGAATTAGAAATGCCTTGCTGAAGTGTGTCAAAAGTGTGTCTTGAATATATGCCAAGAAACCTAAATTCCCATAAATTTGGCAACAGCAAACATGACTACCAACCACTTTTTGTAATTGTAGTTTGAAAAACAAACAAAAGTTCCACCTTGGCTAACTGAAATGCTTTGAATTAAACAGACATAATATTTGCCTTGATTGCACTCTGACCAATAACTATGCAGAGCAGTGTAATGTATATTTTTAATACATCATTTGAAACTTCCATTTGTCTACCCTGTGTCAAATTTTCATGATTAATGGACCTTCTTGTTTTGCACACTTACTTATTGGAATAATAATGTTCCAAGATGCAATTAAAATATGTTCTGTAAGACACAATGTTCAATAGAATTGTTAGTCAGCCCATCATATGGGGAATGACTATTCATTTGTATAACTGTTTCTGTTGATCACTTAGATCTTGCCCCAAAAGGAGTGACTGCCAATACAGCCCATCAAAGGTTTGGTGATACAGTGCCTTCAAATTAAATTTCTAAAAAAATTACTTTTCAACAAAGTAAGAAAACTATTGGTAAGGGTTTAATAATATAAAATAGCTACATGTGGCTTCTGAGTTTTCAAAGCAGGTAGGCCAAAATCCAACCTCACAACCAGCAAAAGGTCTCAGACCTCAGATTGTAATTTCTCTAAAAGTTTTTTCTTAAGTACTTTTAGAGGCATTAAATGCTTTAAACATCATTTAGACTTCTCATGACTACTGTGAACAGCAACTCAGATAACAATAGACCCGGTTAAACTTTAAGAACACGAACAGAAATCATGAGAAGAAAACATAATAATACCAATCTTACCCCAATATAGATGATCAATCAGTTTGTCTATCTAAAGTTTGTACAGTTAGTCTAACTTTGAAGTGGTTTCATGTTTGATTTATCATTTACTTATTGTGAGTTATTCAGTAACTACTATGTACTTAATTTGTAAGTTATGTGGTTAGTAAGGAACTGGTTAAAAAGTTAGGTGTTTCCAGACTTTTAATGGGCAGTGTACATCCACAGAGAAAAAAAGAGGACACACTAGGATCACGGGTGTTAGGAGTAGGACTGGGGGGTTATGGATGGACTTTTGGAGGGCTGAGTGGGTCTATTTAGCCCCCAGCTGCATAGTGCTCTCCCCATGTTCCCCAACAACCCCCCACTCTTCCTCTACCCCATCCCTCCCCGCCCCCGGGCTTTGTGCGGCCTGAGCCGAGCTCCTCCCTCTTCTGTCACCCGGCCATTCCGCTTTGCTTAGCACACACAATAGGCGCTCAGTGCTCAGCCTCCTGACGCTGCATTCTGCCTGCGCACCAGGGAGAGAGATGGGCCAGGGGGCCTACCAACAAGGGGGGAGGTAGGCAGAAAAGGCAGCACTAGTATGCATCATGTGACTAAATGCCATCCTGGGACCCCCCTGGGCCCCTTGGCACCCCCTCTCCCTAGTACCCTGCACACACAGATGAAGCGCACAAAACAAGTTGCCATTCGAGCAAACGATGGCACTCGGCAGAAAAACAAGCCTAAACAAACAAGTGTCCCTCCATGGTGGATTGCACAGTGAACAGTTGCTCTGGTCCAGACTACAGCAGCTCAACTGAAGCATGACTGAGCCTAGCTACACATGGGTCCTCTCTTTATCCATAGGCTGGGCCACCGGGCACTCAGCCCCCATGGAATTTTAAAACCTGGCCCTTCGAGACTTTGCTCGGAAAATGAATCCACAACACGGGGGTGAGAGTGTTCATTTGGAACAATTAAAGCATTTCACGCCCCCAACCCCTTGACAAATCAATCCAGAAGAAACATATTTTCAGAAGCCACTGGTCTTTGTGAACTATCTAACAAAATAATTGAAAATAATGATTATAGAATCATAAAGTTTATAAACTACAAAAAAGAATAATTTATAGAGATATGTTCATTTTTGAGAACTTCATACAAAGCATAAAAAGTGAGGACACAAGAATATTCATATCCACCTCTCTCCTCTGAGATCAAGTTTGTAAATTCCAAGAATTCAGGTTTTCAGATTCATATGGTTGTCAGTTTTTTATTTGTGTACAGTTTGTTAGTGCAATTTGCACAGTTGACTTGGCAAGGGCAACTTATTGTTCTTAGTTTTCAGCTTATTTTTATTCTGAAATTTGTCAACACTACTCCCCCTACAGCTTTCAAGGCAAAACCACAGTGCCTATACCCAAGATTGTGGTTTTTGAACCAGTCAAATGCATGGTTTTCATTCAAACAGAATAAGTATGAATGGCAGAACATTCAAAAATTTTAATCTAATTGCCACCAGAGAAGTCACAACGGACTCCTCTCATACCGTGTGCATATGATCCTTACCAGATTTCATGATTCAGTGCAATTATGTACTTATTATTATTTCTTTCAATTTTCTACATCTGTGCTTCTGCAGAAAAATAACCATTTGGTGTAATACAAGGCATGCATGTTCCTCAGTATACATTTTAATAGGTAAATCGGAACTCTATGTTTATAAGAAATCTGCAGCAAGAAGTTTTCATGATTTATTGAGTTGATGAATATTGGCTAGTTGGTTAACAATAATAAAGATGCATGCAGAGTATTTAGGAGAGATCTAACAGTTATTTTTGACGACTCTGAATTGGATTATTTTGTGCATGTAAACACACTCACAGACACTTAAACACAACATTTGGAATTGTTAAGTCATTAACTACAAAGTGTTTGCTATGTAGTGAACTGACTGGCAGGATATGGCTGAGTAATTCATTGTTAAGACTTTGAGTAGCACTAAAACATTGCTGACACACAACGTAGAGGACTATTAGGGAACACAATGTTTTGAATGCGATACACAACACATTCTATGGTACATATCGACTTACACTAATACACAGTAGTAGCACAGTAATTACAGATTACACAAATACACTCACACACCTTTAAACACTTACATTTGATCCTATCAGCAAGCCTTCAGTCCCAAATCTCTTACAGAAGTCAAAATGTAAACAAATTATCAGCTAAAAGCTCCACACGACACTGGTAAAATCACTGTGTCTGTCAAAAATGGCATACTGTGCTCTGCCTCTCCTGACCGGTCTATACACTTTGGTTGATCATAATTGGAGTGTTTTGGTTTTGTTGTCGTTGCTCGCTCACGTCATTTGATGTTAGGACGAAGTGTTAAGCACAATCACATATTCTATTATTTTCACAGTAGTACACACTACAGTCTTATTCATACACATTCAAACACACACACACACACACACACACACACACATACACATACACACATTATAGAGACATTGACCTTTAAGACTGTGTCAGTATAAAATGATCAGTTAATGAACATCATTTAATTTGGTTGAATGGACTTTATATGAAATTAAACTAACCAGCTCTTCAACATCATAACTTTGTTCATAGTGAATATATCAAGTCTTTCCGTGGTAAACACAGGGTGATGCCACAGCCTTTTGCACATGATCAAGTGCCTACAGGTGCATGCTTTCTAGCCTATTCAAGACATCTGTGGTAGAGGGGCAAAGTGTTGTCCGCCTCTCTCTCACACACACACACACACACACAAAGAGATGGATCTTAGCAGACACTGTCCTTACACTGTCATGCTACAATGCTAAGGCATGAACATACATAAGAAATAGTGTGTGTGTGTGTGTGTGTGTGTGTGTGTGTGTGTGTGTGTGTGTGTGTGTGTGTGTGTGTGAGAGAGAGAGAGAGAGACAGAGAGACAGAGACAGAGAGAGAGAAAGAGCTTGGAGGAGGGTTCAGATGGACTTTCAAAGCCCCTGCTTGTTCGTCTATATTTCACACCACAGTGACATCTTAAAGGCCAGACAGGCCTGGCTGCTTTACTCTCTCTTTGACATTCGGAGAAAAACAGAGGGAGCTGAGAAAGGACAGGAGGGGGGGCTGAAATTTATGCAAATAACCCCCAAAGGGCATCCGAATTTTATGGGGCTAGAATTTGGTTCATCCAACTTGAATAATCAAATGTGGGAACAAAAAAATCCCCTTACTGCTAACTCCACTAGCTATAACCTTTTATCTAACTCCTCAAATCAAGTCATCCCTGCTCCCATCAACTGAACCTCTAGTCAGAGACAGCAACAGGATGAACAAAGGGCGACTGGGGGAAAATGCTAACGGAGTAAGGAGAGGAGGATGAGGTTGAGGCGTCCTGAGGAAGGCAGAGAGAGAGAGACTTCATACCTGATCAGGCAGAGCGGTGGGCTCCTGATTACGACACCATTTTCCCAGCAGGCCCCCAGCCTCATCTGGAGCTGCTGAATATGGAACAGAGCGGCCGGCCAATCCCCACGCTACTCTCTCTCACCTAATGGCAGAATTAAGGCCATTTAGAGCTATTTTCTCATAGTTTATAGGCTTTTCAGAACAAGCTCCACCATGACAAGACTCCACTCTGTATTATAGTGTGGGAGGTCTGGCATGCGATGCTGCAAAAAGCACCATGTGACAGAACATAGCATTACACCAAGTTAGTGAGAGCGGCGTATTCTGACACGACCTGAAAGCATTCCAGCCTAAAAGTAGCTGTTCATACGCTAAAATCAAACAGGTACACAGCATAAAAGCATGATATCCATATCTGGCTCAAGGCATACTTTGTGACATTGTAGACTTGTCGCTACATAGCAATACTCTTTCGGCATCTTTCTATTTCAAAGTATAAGGTTTTAATATTCAAAAAATATGTATCATGCCAATGCACACAGTATATATGAAAACAGTTTATAGTCAATCTGAAGGAGCCACTCTTTCTGCACAGCCATTCATTGACTTTCTGGTCTTATTATGACTTTGAATGGATTAGAGGGGCCAGCACAAAGGGTTATGACTCTTGAGAGGACCTCGAGGACCGGCTGGACAAATCCCCTGGGCTCTGTCAAACTTCATTAAAGACATACAGAAAACACTGCATCTTGCTACTGTGTGTGTCCCCAGAAAACATATCATTACTGTCAAATAAAATTGTCACTCCTTGTATGAGCATTTCATGATGAATGGACCATTAGTAATGTTCTAGAATTATTTTTAAAAATCAGACATTAATTGATAAAATGTTGTTACATCCACGTACATTAAAGATGAAAGATTTCCCATCTACAATGAGATTGCCACCATTTCAGAGGTTTTGTATGTCTTCTATGGCATACAGTAACATTCATCATGGCTGGAATTCTCAAAGCCAGCAGTAATCTTTAATAATAGATATAATGGTAATGGTAAAGGTAAACTGGCCCCAAATATTTAGGCCCATTTGCTTTTACACAAAGCCTGTCAGAGAGGAGCACTTAATAAAAAATAAATTGTTTTGTCTGAGCTTAATTATACCACACATTTCCCTTCAAATGAAATTGTAAATAAAGAGTTTGGTTATTTGCATAAAAAGTCATTTTCATATATTTTTTGTTTCCAGTGAAATAAGTTTTACACTAAAATTTTAGTGCTACTTAGAGATTAATTAACCATTTTATTATTATTATTATTATTATTATTATTATTATTATTGTTGTTGTTGTTATTGTTGTTGTAATACCATTATATACTGCGGAATGAAACGTTTTTGTTAGAATTAAAGTAACTGACAAATTACAATAATTTAACCAGTACGTAAACTGGACAATATATAATATGTATAATGTAATATTAAATTCTATATAATAAAGTTACAAATGCAAAAATGCAATAGGTTTTTAGCTTCTATGAACTTAAAATTTGTAAGTTCTATGAACTTAAAATATGTCAACCACTATTATTTTGTTAAATCAGTTTTTTAGTTTTAGTATTTTTATTATTCATTCAATCTTATGGTGCCCATTTTCAGTCTACATAATCTACTGTCACTCACTCTTTAAAATAAAGGAGATATAAATAGTTCTTTAGTGCAATGTCACAAAAGAAATTAGTTGGGTTTCCTACACCACATGGTGGATGGTGTTAAAGAACAATTTCTGTATATAACTTAATAATGTGAAGAACCTTTACAATGTCTGAAGAACCTCCACATGAGGAAAAAGTTCTAATGCCAGTTAAAGTCTTTTTTCTCTGGAACCCTACTCAAGAGCCATGTATGAACCTCAGTTTTTCAGAATGCTTGCTCTTGGTAGTGTGTGAGAAAGTGAGTGCAGAGAGTTTCTGCCTGGGTGATACTGAGGGGGCCATCCATGCTCCATCGCACACACAGGACTGGGGGTGTTGATGGGCTGAGCTGCTGGAGCTTTTTCTCTAGAGCAAGTGGAGGAGCAGTAATGACCAAAGGCTAAGACATCACCACACTGAGCCACAGATGCAGCTGTACTCACTGAAGACTATGTTTAAGGTCTAAAACACACACACACACAGACACACAACACACACATACACACACAACCTCCCAAAGTTTCGAAAACTTCACAGAATCAGCATAAAGAGGAGTTAGTGACTGGGCCCCATACAAATCCTTTAGTAGCCTTAAATCTCAACTTTGACCTCTAACGTCAGTCAGTTCAGTTACTGCCACTGTGCTTCCCGACATAAACTGCAAAGCACTCCCAACCAAAGCCCTCTTTTACATCTCATCAGACTTAAGCTGAAATACTAATGACTACCTGTCAAGAGAGGCCAAATATTCCAGAGGCCAAATACACTCAGCACAATAAGGTGTCTTTGAGAATAAATACAACAACGAGTTCCTTAACAGTTTTACATCAATCTTTAAATTTTATTGAGAACATTCCAAATGTTGCTTACATCAAGCAGTTTTATCAAGAGAAATCAAAAAGAAAAAATTTCTTGGAACATCTGCTATAATCTTTAAAATAAAGGTTCTAAAAAGGGATTTTGGTTTGAACAAATGGTTCCTATATAGTTTCTCCATTTTTCCAGTTTTACTTTTTCCCCCATGTCAAACCATAATTTTCCATTGTGTAAACATTTCTTGATGATTGAACTGATATAAATGCTCTAGATTGAATTATGAGTAATATTAGATTTGCAGTAGACTTGCATTTGGTTTTTATTAAACCGCAGGCACCAATCAAGTAACTGTTTCAATATTTTCAGTGCGAAGTCAGATAGGCGCACACTGTGGCATAGATACAATGATCAGTGTCAGTCAGCTACCACTGTTTCTTCAAAAATGCTTAGCATATGATTATTAAATGATAATTATACCAACTATCATGCAACATATAACTAGCTTCATCACAAAAACTGTACACGTGGGAAAACCTAAAACTAAGTTCATGCAGTTTTGAAATCAGCATGAAAAACACTACAAAACCCACATAAACTTATCTCTGATGATTTTGAACTGTTGACCTGTGTAATGTGCAGGATGCCTTCTCCTGCAGACCCTAAACAGAGTGGTTCATAAAGGATTCTTAGTAGATCTAACAAGTAGCCAAATGTAAGAAAGGAACATAAAGATCTGGACCCTGTTATAAAGGAGCATCAAAGAACGCAAATCAGGCAGTGTGTATGTATGAGAACTTGTCAAACTTTACCCTCCATTTAGAGGTTGCATGATAAGAGATGGTTTTAGAAGATATTTCCACGTCACTCAACCTACACATGCACACCTATCCTATGTAATCTGCTGTTAACACACTTGTAGGGACAAGAATAACAAGAAGCTCAAGAAAATTGCCCTATCAGACAACATGGCACCATATGGCTAGGAGGGAACATCACCTTTCAAGCCTAAAGTCTTATGTAACACCTTATGTGCATATAGCATCCATGGCAAACATGAGTCAAGAGTGAGCACAGTCAGTTTGAAAAAAAAACAAAAGACATAAATGGTTAAAAAAAAGCCCCAAACTATGGTAGCCCATACCCATTCACATGACAACTTAGGAGAAATGCTTTTTTATGACTCATTCAGGCCCTAAATCACTTCTTTCCCTCTTTTTTCTCCCATCGCCTTGGCTATTAAATCACCATCTTGACCCGCTGACCCAGGGCCTGGGCTGTAAAAAAGCCCCCCGCAGGTCACAGGCCTGATTGGAGCATTTGAATATGAAATGGCCTCGGCGGGGCATGGAAACAGCCCGGCAAGGCGAGAGCCACGCTGACCCCCAAGCGAGGGGCCCACCGATCAGTGGTTCAGAGGACAGGGGGCTCTGCCTCTCTCTCTCACTGTCTCTCTCTTACTCTTCTTTCCTTCTCTCTCCCTCTCTCAGTATGGATTTACTTGGCCTTGAGGAGGGAGGAAGAGTGGGGATGAAGGGATGGAGAGTGAGGGAAAGGAGAAAGAGAACGGGAGCATTTGAATAAGAGAAGAGGCGATTCCTGTTAGCATGACAAAGGAGGCCGCCATCGTCCCTGATTGGTGTCACAGTGCTGCTCTATAGCTGGCCAGGCCCCCTGGGTGGGTTGATGTGTGGAGCTCAGGCATGTTTATGCATCTGAGGTGTGATATTTGCCAGGGGTGGAGGGACAAGGGGGAGTGTGCACAAAGTTCCCTCAAGTTTTTGGGGTAAATCTGAGCCAAAAGGACATATGTCTAATATAATATAACAACAAACCAGATATTTGCCCATGGGCTCTTTACAAATCAGAAGCCAAGACTTCTTAACCAAATGGAAAGTAAATAGAGTTTACACAAAACATACATTCACAGGCACCACTGGATAAATATAAAATGGGAGCTGGTGTCAATGGCAGGTTTTTCAGGATGCTGGATCTTACAAAAGTCAGGCTACAGCTTAAAAGTGCACCCTAAGATCTGACTGAAAGTGACAAAATACAAAATGTTGTCGGCCTTCTTCTCACTGTGCACTTCTGGCATAAGTTCAGTAAATATTAGAAATATCAACTTTTTTATATTCATCAATTCAATTTTTAATTAATGTGAAATGCTAATAATGCTAAATGCTAATAACATATATATATATATATATATATACTTTAGAATCTTCTTCACACATTTCACTCTTTTTTTCAAACTGACATGCTTATGCACATAACATACTATATTTCTATTCTTCCCCAATATCTTGAATTTGAAGATTCATCTTTCATTATTGAGACATTAGCCTTTTACCATTTTGCCAACCTGTTTAGCCTACCATAATGAGGATAAAATATATCCACTTACAGAGGATATAAAATTTAATTTAATTGATGACTAGTGCCATTAAACTTACAATTCTCCATCTGGTTACATTTCATGGGCATGGATTTCATCAACAAGCCTTTTTTCACAAGGAGTAATTATGAAGCCACATTCCTATTAGCTACATTTATTTGTTATCTGAGGCACTGAATTTTATTCAGAGGTTTATGCTTTTGAAGTTCCTGTTCAGCCTCCCTTGGCTGTAGTGACCACTTCAAATGCATATTATTTCATAAATTCTTAGAGACATTCAATTAGCAATTAATTAGCAGCAGTGAACAACACTTCCATTTCCACGTTTTATAATTCAGCCATTATCTCGAAATACAGAACTCAGATTAAAAGTGGATAAAGGAATAAAATTTTCCATTTAGAATTTGGTGCATTGTTAAGAAAATCACAACAGCGAATGGTGGTAGGGGTTAAACGTTACTCAGTAATGACTCCCAGTGACTTATAGTGTGACAGGCCAGGTGCCCAGCCACATGACAAACATCAGTCCAATGCAAAAAACAAATAATATTGGAAAAATATTATTTAGTCAGTTTTTTAACTGAGCTTTAAAGATCCTTAAAACCATTTTGACGAGCAGTGCCTAAAGGCAAACCTGTAACACCACACAATACAACGAAAGGCAGACAAGGAAGATACTACAAGGAAGAAAAAAGTTTTGTTGTTTCAGACTAGTTCTGTTGTTTTTTTATCTTCTACTTTTATCCGTAACAAAGTCTGTGACTTGCTCGCCAATAGGCTGCTTGGTAGAGATCAGGGGTGTTGAACTCCAGTCCTGAAGGGCTGTGGTCCAGCACATTTTAGTGATTTCCCTGCTCAGAAACACCTGGTTCACCTTGCCAGTTAATTGTCAGGTTTAGTGAATGTGTTTGAGGAGGAGAACCATTAAACTATGCTGGACACTGGCCCTTCAGGACTGGAGTTTGACACCACTGATCTAGATGAAGAAAATGGGGTGACTATTCTGAAAACTGAATAAAATAAATATTAAACAGAAAGGGCTTTAAGTAGTACTTCATTGCCACATTTTGAAATTTGTTTTAACTTCTTTTTCTTTAATTTCTTTAAATATGCCATAGGCATTTTTCATATTTCTCACAGCTGTTTGTTAGTGGAAGCCTAAGCATGTATAAAATTGCTTGATTTCAAAATTGCTATTTTTGTTCCTCCTGAATCTGTTGGGTTTTTCCACAGAAGGCTTGTTGTATTGATATTAAGCAATTTACAGTTTTCATGTAGTGTAGGTCTAAAACCCATCATGGTTGTTGAGGAATTCAGCCCAGGTGTAAAAGACCCATTAAGAAATTTAAAGTTGTCAAATTCTGACACTGTCAGAAAAATCTTTAACTTTCTTTGTATAGGCACTGCAGTAATCCTTAAGATACGTCATCACTAACCTTCAGTTAGGGAACATAATTGTTCCACATTCCACGGGTGTTATATTCTCCATACACCCTGCCTTGTCTCTAGTCCTTTTATTTGTTTTAGTTTATTTCAGTTTAAATTTGTAAGATATGAAAATGTACAAAAAAGAACTTGCAGTGTACCTTTTGTATGCCACTGGACATTATGGACCATGTTGGATTTTTAAGGATATATATATGTTGTTTCATCCTAAAACAACAGGACAGATTGTCAGTGAACACAGAAGTCTATTGACACTAGTGATATCAATACAACTCACTAAGCACATCACTAGTCGGACCTCTTTAGTCAGACCTCTTACTTACATAGTCCAATTGTTTTCTTTACATTGACTGAGAAATAAAAAGGTACAATAATTACACAATATGTACATGCCCTACACTACACGATGTTTTATGCATTCATACTGAAAGTGAATATTATGAGCAGCTGTGAACTCATATGAGCATCACCACCATCCTCTAATGTATACATACTTCAACATTTTTCTCCCCTGAATATGTTGTTAGACAACAGCATTTAGTCCATAAATTAATGTTATCTTCTCAGGGTCCATATTCCCATGAATGAAATAATGGTCTGGAACACTAAACAGCAGAAATGAAGCCTATGTGGACACTTTTTCCGATGGCAGCCAAATGAAGATCATAGCTTTTCCTGCTATTCAGGTCCAAGGACAAGGTTCTGAAGGAAGTAGGCTGGTGGGTGGCTTCAACTCAGAGAACCAAACTTGGAGTTCAAGATGTTTGGTGAATGTGACTAATGTACCTATACATTTTCCATAATCCTGACAATATAGATATGATCAGGAGCCATCATATGGTGTAAGACGTGAAACGGGCTTTGTTCATCTGTCAATCTCTGTTTCTTCTCAACGACCATGACCAACACCAATCAATATGTGTGGCCTAGATGAGAGGCATAATCTCCCCCTGTCTCACTCCCATCCCCCTAACTTCTGTACTGTCTGCATTGTCTCTTTACAGTCCTATATTTGTTTCACTGTCACTAGATATATGTGCTTCACATCAGTTCCTCAACACATTCAGTTTTTCCAACATGGCCCAAATCCGAAATGATGCACAGACAGAAGATGTATGGATGAATATGGTTAGTATGCTTCAGTGTACACTATGTATACAGGCCTAAAGCCACGCCAGATACACCTGGTATGGTTCTCTCTCCACCATATTGCATCTGAAGTTAAAATGTTCATTATTCTGGATTGCTCTTTGGGACCATGAAACATGTATCCAGTCTGCATCAAAAAGGTACTGAACCTTTCCTCCCAAGAGTGCTCAGTAACTGACAAGAGCAGGTTAGATTTACATTAAAGAAGAACAACAGAATTTCTAAGAATTCTCTTTACATTTATTCACTTGTGTCCTCATCCATAATCCTAATGTCTTTGTGCTTATTACTGCTTATTACCTATACAATAAGTTCTAAAAGAAACTTACTGCGTTATACAAATGATTATAGATACCTCAATGAACCAGAAATACCACAGTTAGTGTTCTAGGAAGTCATTAAATATGTTTATATGGTATGACTAGGGTTACACAATTAAATGTTGCTATGGAGCTGTTGTTTGTTTTTTTAAGAAGATTCATCAGTGGAGACAGGAATAACTTCTAATGAGGCTCTTTCTATACTGAACCATGTATTCTCAATTTATTGCAGTACTATTATTTCATTGTGAACTATCGTGGTAGTCGTCTCAAAAGGTCCTGAAAAACACCTCAGCTCAACACCAATATATACTTCATTTTTTCTGTTTATCTATAAACTAAGGACCAAAATAACTACTAAACTACTTCACAAACACACTTCACCCCACATATTCATGGCTTCAAATACAAAATATAGTGTAATGACTCTTGGGTCATTTGTCTTTGAATAAGCCTAACATTCTTCTTTCTTCTTTCTTCTCATTAGATGTGGGTTTATACACCATCATTCCATTCACTAGAATTGTGTAACTGTTTGCTAACTTTAGCTTTTGCACCTGGACTCCAGGGCTGAACCTGACATGGAATGGCATCCAACTTTTGTACCTCTCACTCCCAGCATTCTTTGTACTTGTGATACACCATGGAGATCTAACCACAGCTATTATTAACAGTAGACATCAGAGTAGCAAGCGAGCCAGTACATATATACACAAATCGACCCTTGCTCAGCCTAAGATTAACTTAAACTGTCAAGTCATGTTACAAACAGATATTCATATCCCCAAGCCTGCTACCTTTGAGTCTTGAAGCCACAATCAGGACATGACAGCAGAATTACTGCAATGCCTCTGGACAGTGCCAAAGTAACTGTCATAGACGGTAGTACACAGTACCGGACAAATATACTAAAAGATGGATACTGTACAATCAGAACCCCCTTGTGTTTTTAGGTTAAAAGCAATATGGGATGATACCCATAGGTCTAAGATGAGTGACCGCCAGCTAAAAAAGTGCAAAAGAATGGGCAGCTCTCCGAGTTAGGATGAGCCAGTGAGGGTCAACTCAAAGTCCTGACCCCATGAGTATTGGATGCCATTTTCCCACGGCGGGAGCTGATCTGAGAGAGGCTCGTTAACAACATCTGCCCCAGTTCAGGGGGGATTAACCCTCCCCTCCACCTTCTCAACCCCCTCTTCTCAACTCCACTCCACTTGCTTGTCAGCCCCATGGCCAGCGGCGGCCTCAGTCCAGTGGACAGGCCTAACAGCACTGCCTGGAGCCAGCCTGGTCCGCCACAAAGACTTTGCTAATCGATACTTTAGCCCCGGTACACAGCACGGCTGCAAGCACCGTCTGGCACCCTCGGAATACCATAGAACCCGTTCAGACAGCCGCCCATTTACGCACATCCATTTGGTTGACTGATGAGTTGTAATGTATGTGTGGGACTAAGTGCAAATTCCAAAATACTAGATAAACACACAACGATTTCAAGTAAGGCGTCTCCCAGTAAGACTTGTAGGACAAGCTTGACAAAAGAAATGAATACATTATTTTCCTTAGATTGTTTTGTTAGGAACTAATCCTTCACTGCATATTTTACACCAGGTAGGATG
Source organism: Brachyalestes nurse (assembly GCA_037974405.1). NCBI lineage: Eukaryota > Metazoa > Chordata > Actinopteri > Characiformes > Alestidae > Brachyalestes > Brachyalestes nurse. The sequence continues at coordinate 1,739,178 of JBBPCY010000032.1, read as the reverse complement.
TGCTTATATCAAAGCTATCTAACACAATGTCAAAGAGGATGTCACAGTTCTGAACAGCTGCTGACACCAGGAACATGGGGAAACACTATTCTCGCGCATGCTGAGTACAGTGCGATTGCAGTGGACTGTAATTAGACTGGTTTGGAGAGGGGGTTAAACAAACAGTCCCAGTGAGGTCATAGACAGATGGAAGTGAGGATATGCCTGCACTTGCTGAGTGGGCAGACCACTGCTTCACATGACAGTGCGGCGCAATAGAGAGAAAGAGAGAAAGAGAGAGAGAGAGAGAGAGAGAGAGGGGGATAGATCAGTGGGCCCCTCTTCTGGGGGTTAGGGTGGCTCTTGCCTTGCCAAACTGTTTCCATGCCTAGAGAGAGGCCCACCAATCTGCTTCAGCTGTCACTCCAAAATCAAACTTCTTCTCAATTCTCTTTCAGAAAGGAATTGTCACTAAGCTGTATCAGTAAGTAATGACAGTGAAAACCTGTGAAGCATCATAGAATTTTAGCAAAAAATGCTACTCAAGAGTAAATCTGCTTGTGACAGTCTCACAGCATTAATAATATTAGTAATGTTTGATTTTTATTATCGATTTAGAAAAAAGTAAATAAAAATGCTACCCTTTTTAAAACATAAAACTACTAGTTGCATATTTGACGAAAATTCATTTTTTAGTATAGAGTATTTTTTACCTAAAAATGATTAACAGTTTTCTTAACAAATCACATATCAAACCTTTGTTTGGCCCAGAAGTGCTATCGAGTGCTCCATCACAACAAGAGTGTGGCACACTGGGAGTATGTCATTATGTAAAGGCTGGTACTTCAGTTTTTGCAAAACAAAAACCATAATAACTTTCTATGTGTGATTTTTTTTTTAATTATACATGCACAAAGAAAGCATTTATCAAAACATTTTAAATGCCAATGTCTCCCCTAAGTTTTGACAGTCAGTATATCAGCATGCCAACACATTTGCTTCATGCTGATGCTCATATCTATATGTCATTAACCGCAGTTATTTTTAATTTAATCAAAGTAAAATGTTTTATTAATTAATAATGGTAAGCTTACAATTCTTTTCCACAGCCATCAAATTTACCTGCATACAGAACAGTTCTTTGGCTTAGATGTAAGGTTCTAGGAACATCTTTAATTAATATGGAACTTTTACAACAGGTGAAATTTCTTTAAACTTTCAAAAGGTTCTTCACAATTGAACATTTCACTTAAATCTGTTGAAAGGGAGATTCTTTTATGGCATTGTTCCAAAGATTCCCTTTCGGCACCTTAACTTTAAAAATGTATAGCACCAGCATGGTCCTTTTTTAATAAACCACATTAGGTGGCTGAGGGTTACTGAGGGATTACTAAGGGACTCAGTACACCTCAGCCAGTTGTTCCAGGAGCACGATTTTCTTTGTGGAACTCTACACAGACTGATTCAGACTGAGCCTAGCAGTGCAGTGAAAGCTGCTTAATTGCAAAAAAATGAGCTGGAGAGTGTGATTACCAGACAGGCGGCTGCTACCATGCTAGAGTGACTTAAGACCCAGTTAGTGAATGCAGGGAGGTCCATCTAATCTTCTGCCATGCCATAGAGGTGCAGCGGGCTAATCCCAGTGCCGAGCTGAGCCCACAGATCAAACCCGGTGGTGAGTGTGGGAAGGTGGGCAGCCTCTGCTCAGCCTCTCACTGTGACCCAGGGGGATGGAGCTCAGGGCACCATGCAGCAGGAGGTCCTGGGCTTGTCCCAGCACCCTGCTGTGAAGGTGTCAGGTGCAGCAACACTATTAGGCTACTGCACAGTAGCCAACAAGCTGTCACTTTGATTTGTAAAACTGACCGCCTTTTGGAAAAATATCTGAAAGCTGCCTCCAGGTTCATAGAGACATCTTGAATCAGTAATGTGAACTTAGAGAAAGCATCAAAGTTTGGACCTAAAAATGAAGTTGAATATAACACAATTATTGTACATTCAGTGTTTAATGAGCTGACAATTTAAAAAAGGGTACTACGAAGAAGACCTTTTTTAGATTACCCAAGCTTGGCATGCTTGAACTGTTGAAAGACTGTTATCTAAATCAAATAAAGTGTAGTACATAAAAATATTCTACTACAGTTTCTTCTTTTAGTACTAACATGTCTTCATTGTGTGAAATTCAGTGAGATTTAGATTTAAAGGCTTGTCAACCAGTGTTCACATTTATCATGTAACACTGGCCCAGAGATACACTAATGTAAAGTGATGGAAATAGATTACCTGGATATCTGGACCTGGACAATGGCAGATAGGCCACTTTCATGGTATATTGTGGGTAATAAGAAAGGCTCTTAATTCAGTGTAGACAAATAATTAACTATGAGTACATTTAATGGTTTGGCACGGTAACTGAACACAACTGTTGATTCAGGTAAAAAGAACCCTATTACAGCCATAAACACCGCTGGACCTTTTGCAACTGTAGCAACAAAGTTTGTTACCAAGTGTCTTCAAAAAGTATCAAAAGTGTTTTGCATTTTACCTGGCCAAATCAACAAGTGAGGAAATTTTTTTTTGCATCTGTCACCAACCACACTATTTATTAATCACCTAACTGGACTTAAACCAAAACGTTTCACTAAATTGTATAGAAGGCTTATTTAATTTCACAAGGGGGGGGGATCCTATATTAGTAGCATTTAGACGAGTCATTAGCATTTACAAAGAGTAAAAGTCATTTAAGAAGTTATTCTCCCAGCTGTCCAATAGAATGTCTTGAAAATTAGCCAATAATTTGGACCAGATGAGTGAAAGCATTCGGTCTGATCTGGTGCACTTTGTTGACCAGAACTGGAGAAGTTAGAGGTGTTATCAGATTTTATCACGGTTTACACTGACAGTGGTGTGAGTTCCAACAAGCAGTGGCGCACTCAGAGCGTAACACACTCAATACATCGCTCTAAATCCCTCTGTTCACGTTTCATTTTTAAAAAGCCCTCTAGTCTGACAAAATCTTCAAAACCAGCGACAGAAGCTATTCAATCCCTTTCGAAAAAAAAGAAGTTTGTAGACATGAGTGTTCTTTTGTACAAATTTATTCGGCATTTGAGAATAGAGGATGGTCTTAAAATAAGTAGAAACGTCGGTTTAAATAAAACTCTCCGTCCCACAAAAAATGGGTTAACCTGATACTGTCCAAACATCACAGAAAAAAATGTTCACGAAATAAAACATAAAATGGGACATTTTTAACGAGACATAAAAGGTTCACAAGCTTTAAGAAAAGGAACAACTTACTATAAATAAAACAAACTTTGCGCTTGCGACCAGCACATTCTTTCATTTCAACAAAACCTAGCGCACAAACGAAGAGCAAGAAGACTACACAGATCAGGACACAGCCAACAAAACTGACATTCTACAAACCAAGTGTAAACATTACATGAGTGAACGTTATGTCCCTCCAGTGGGTTTATTTGTTCTTTTTCTCTTTTTCTGAAATACAACAGCCTCTTCACGAAGCCACGTGCCTTTTTTCATAGACAGAAAATCTGATGGCGTTTTTTAAAAGTCAGAAGTCCAATTCTTCTGTAAATAAGTTGATTGCGTTAGCTTTTTTGAGGGCAACATAAAAAATCAGTTTTCAGTCCATGTCGTCATAAAATTCTTTAGAAGTCGACAACTTGTTGAGATTAAAAATAATTTCATTTGACCTTTTTTTCTTTAACAAAATGAAACTTCAATTTTTTTTTCTTTTTTCTTTTTTTCTTTTTTTTTGCAAATCATAAATGTTCAAGTATCCGAAGTACTCAGTCTTCTTTACTCCCCTCCCCTCCCTTTCCCGCCCCATCTTTCCCCAACTCGAACACCCTCATTCCGACCCGTTACAAAGTCTTTCAGATGTGGGTCAGTGGTAGTGTCCCGTTCACGCCTGTGCCGGCGCTCTGGTAGTGCGGGTGCACGCTGTGCAGGCGGCTCCCCTGCAGACCCGCGTGTTCGGCGCTGTCCCCCCCGGGCGGCAGGTACATGCTTATCATGTCCCTCAGGTCGCCGAGGCACGCGCGTTGTGAGTGTGAAGCCACGGCGGGCGGCGGTGAGCTGGGCTCTGTTTTGCACGCGGAGCCCACGCTGCCCAGGCCCACAGCGCCCGCACTCTGCTGCGCGTACGCGGGCGCCACGCCGCTGTACGTGGGCGCCGCGCTCATGTACGTCTGCGCCGAAGACATCATGGGGTACTGAAGGCCCGTCACGTCGTAGCGGTGCATGGGCGCCTGCAGCTGTGGCGCGCCCATGCCGTGGTGCTGTGGGTACGCCAGTTGCTCCTGCATCAGCGAGTAGGCGCCGTTTGCCCAGCCGTTCACGTGCGCATAGCCGTCCATCCGTTGAGCGGCCGCAGCCGCTGCTGCTGCTGCGCTTCCGACGCCCCCTCCTCCGCCCGCGCCGCCCATCACTGCGCCCGAGCCCGGCGCCAGGAGCGCGCCCGGCAGCGCGTATTTGTCCTTCTTCAGCAGCGTCTTGGTCTTCCTCCTCGGCCGGTACTTGTAATCCGGGTGCTCCTTCATGTGCATGGCGCGCAGGCGCTTGGCCTCGTCGATGAACGGCCGCTTCTCGGCGTCGGTCAGCAGCTTCCAGTCCGCGCCCAGCCGCTTGCTGATCTCCGAGTTGTGCATCTTGGGGTTCTCCTGAGCCATCTTTCGTCGTTGGCCCCGGGACCACACCATGAACGCGTTCATGGGCCGCTTCACGCGGTCCTGATCGGCGCCCCCACCGCCGCCGGATCCGCTCTTCCCGCCCGCCGCCGAGCCCGTGTTGGTCTGCGGGGGAAGGGGTGTTTTAATCTCGGTCTCCATCATGTTATACATTCGGACAGCTTCTCTTAACACACCACTCGCATGCGGGAGAAGTGGAAGGGGGAAAACTACAGCAGAAGCTTTAGTAAACTCTAAAGCAAGTGCCAAAGAAGCGACCGAAAAAGCGAGAGCAAAGTTACGCGCTGAACACCTGAAACTGCATGAGTCTAAGTGAAAGTCCTCGCTGAGCCTCTTCCCCTCCTCTGGCTCTCTGCCCTGCCGCACAAACTCTGCAAAACTCGTAGGCCGAGCTCAGCCGTTAATAGAGGCCCGGCCATGTGATTGGGACTGACAGCATGACAATAAGCTGTGGCGCGGGCCAATCAGAGCTCCCCGTGTACTACACACACACACACACACACGCACACACGCACGCACTCACCGCTGCTGCAGTTGGGGTGCTCAGAGAGGGAGGTACAAAGAACAGTTTTGGGATATTGCCTTCTTTGCAAATAAGTGCCAACTTTATTTGAGGTGTTGTTTTAACACATTTACTCACGCGCGCAGTTCTACTGAGTTCTAAAAGCAACCTGTCATTAGTTTCAATCAAGACAGTCATGAGTTTACATCAGTGAAGATGAATGAGCGATTAAAATCGCCTCGAATAAGACTGCTACTTTAATTTAAAAGGTTAAAATTATAGTAGTTCAATGATTCATTTTAAGCACAATAAGCACGTTTTCCTCGTTCTAATCTGTACTAAGACGCGCCGTGTGCGCGTTTGTTTGTTCTAAATATATAATATAATAATACA
>JBBPCY010000032.1:1718155-1731001 GCA_037974405.1 Brachyalestes nurse | reverse complement strand
AACATAACAAATGCATTGATTTCGGTCCAGTTAATTTCGTGTGAATTTTTAGTCAATTTCGTGTTGTTTGAACATTTTGCAAATTTCGCGTAGATTTCTGAATTTGATTCCGATGTCTATGGATAAACGACCCAATTTCCCACTCCCATTCATTCCCTCGAGATCTACAACTATTCAATAAAATAACTTTTTGCAATAATATATTTTTGCTTTAATGAATAATTAGCTGCGTTAACGAGGTCCTGAGTGGAGTCATGTCTCTTTTTTAAACTGCAGGGAAGAGTTATGATTTATCGCCCTCTTGTGGGAGGAAACGTCGCAGCTCCCAGTGCCCGTTTCAGGGGTTTAGTTGTTCCAGATTTATGAGGGTAAGTGAAACAACACGTACGTCCTAGCTGAGGCATTAAACACACGCTGCGACGTGTTGTCAGGGTGAGTGGAGTGAGTTAGTGACGAGGCCCGTATTTATTAGCCTGCAGGCTTTAACACCTCAGCTGCAGAGCACGACTTCTCGGCGCAAGGTCTCTCTCTCTCTCCATGGGCGCAACTTTTACACCTGCAAACGATGATGAGCGCCCATCGACGCTTCAGGCAGTTAACACGCGCATACACACACACACACACACACACACATCTCAGCACGTTCCACCCTCGGAGTGTGAGCTATTAAACTCTTGAATATTCCGCACGGGCTCTTCGCTCCTGCCGCACGCTAATGAGCTTCTTCAGCTCTCTATAAGTTCCAGCGAGGACCGCGAGAGACGTCACCCGGCCTCCACACAAACATCTCTGCCACGAATAGTTCACTTTCGACGCCTTCTGTTTTTCAAGCAAAGGACATGGCTCCATCTGGCCAAAAATGAGAAGTGGGTGAATAAAAAAAATATTAAAGGGAGACAATTTGCTTTAACATAGAGGCATCAGGAATACCAGAAGCGATCATTTAAGGTCAGCCGGACAAATACGGGGCATCGTTTTTAAACGACTAAAAAGCTTTACAATAAAATAACGAAATTAGTTAAATTAGGTAAAACTGAAACCGGTTAAATTGGCCAAATGAGGACAAAAGAAAAGCAAATAATAAATCGTCTGTTGTCAAAGAAGAAAGTCTCGGGTGGATTTTAACTGCCCTCAAAGCCAGCAATGAGCTAATATTAGGGGGTGAATGGCCGTCATTGTCGGGGGTGTGAAATCTTTCTCATATGGACGTTTTCGCTGTAGGAGGTACATTCCGGCATGAATTCCCTGTTTGTTAGGATGTCCTATTGACAGAATTAATGGGCACGCAGGTTCGCTCCAGTCTGGCCAGCGGTCCACTAAAGTTCTCCCGACTGCCTGAACCACAAACTAATTTACCAAAGCCGCGGAGGGGTTATCCGAGGGGTCTCAGGAGCAGATCCTCTTGTAATCTGCTTATGGAAATGGAAGAGCCAGCGGGAGAAGGAAAACTCCAAGCTGCCCCGGGGTTCGGTAATGAGGACTTCTCTTCCCCAAATTTCCTAATTAACCAAAGCTATGAGGCTGAGGACCACCAGCAAAGCCTGCGATGTTTCGGCATCACTGGGCTGTGGGCTTCCGAAAGCCACTCACGGGTATCGAAGCAAAGCAGGGAATTTTCAATTAGCGGCCCATTCAAGCGGAATCAAAATAGTTGTCTGAATTCTCATCTTTGGTACAAGACAAGCAGCCCATCTTTAGGTCATTGTGTCTAGCCCAAATCACTATCCAAGATAAAAACGCTGCTATTTCTCATTTAGGCCCACAATTTGCCTGAAAAGAGTAACTCTAGATACACAATCAGCTGAAACTGCTTTTATCTGAATTTTCACTTAATATTTGAAAGACACTGACAAATCTAAATTCAGTCTTAAAAGGACAGGCGACTGACGACAAATGCTAGTTTATTTGCCACTGACATTACTGGAATAAATACAGGTATAAAAACGGTGTATTTTTTATTTTTAAATGTTAAATGTCTTTTTAAAAAAACGTTTAATTACTGGCATAATGTATTAATGCTTATAAAAAATAAATGAAAGCAGAATTTATCTTACTAATGTGAAGAATAAATCAGTGGAATAAAAAGAGTCAAAATATCACAGCTAGGGGAATACATTAACATTAACAGGTATTCACGTATTAAACAAATCAATTAAATCCACATAAACATTAATATTAGATTTTGTTATCACTATATCTAATCAAATACACATAATTAATGTATTTGAAATTCATCGTGTACTATGTGGTACCGTGTTTATAAATGTAAATGTAAATGTATGTCACTGTGATGGTAAAAATATCGCTATTCATAAATATACATTTTATTTTATGTCGCCTAGAAATATTACGATGGAAAAGTCTAAACGAGATGCCGTCTGGACTAGTGAGGAGCAGTGTAGACCTAAACTCCTGAACCACAGAATCACTGAATACATTCAGGATTTGGATGTTTGGTGTGTTCCAGAGAGGCAGGAGACGAAGCTGTAATGTTCATTTAAAAACTGTAAACCCGATAATAACCTTGTTGTTGTTGTTTTAGCTCAGTGACTGCGGAAAAGGCCTTTAGGCACCCTTAATTAACTACGAAGGTTTTTTTCAATTGCAATCACAATGGAAGCAGTCTCATTAGGATTTGCATGATTTTTTTGGACTGACCATGCAAATGAAGACTCGCGCTCTGCTCTTCCTTTTGTGCGGCCTGAATGGCTGCAGTGCCCTCTCGTTCAGACACAGGTACAATCCCCATTCAGTGAAAGAAAACAGAAAGAAAAACAGCCTGACCTTCCCTCTGCACTAATCCAGATTCATAGCCCACTATTTCATTATCAAGTCCTGTTCAACTAATATCCTGACTTCAAATAAAATGCTTATCCTCATTCGTTATAACAAAAAATAAAGTGCCAAGACTAAAATAATCGATGATCCAAAAAATACAAATGAAGATGCCAAGTGTATAAGCCTTTAATAATCATCAAACCCGAGCCATTTACATGCTCAGATCTGCTTAAAATGTTGAGAAAAATGTTATTGCACGACAAACAGACATCACCTTCAGTGGGCCTTGAGAAAGAGGATAACGGTCAGCAGTGTAAGTAGAATTTGAAATTATATTAATCTTTTTTTTCAGTTTTAGTTAAGGTACCTAACAGTTGTCTAGGACACACCTATTATTTTTTATATCGTTTCACAGACCTTTTAAGGACATGATTATGGGCATTAACATTCATTTTGGCCTTCTTTTATCTGCCTACAAATATTTCCTCAGCTCCAGTCTACTGCAACTGCATGTGAATAAGAAAGCACTTCTATGTTATCAAATTACAGCAGTGAGGAGCTCTGGCAGTTGGGACATCATTCCAGTTATGTTGAGGAGAATTGTTCACAATTGTCCTTGTATTATACAGTGCACACAATAAGCTGCTGCTTTTGCTTGTGATAATTTAGCACTGCATAGATTTACTCTACTTGACCATCCTTGGCCATCTTTGATTTTATATATTTCCCATCAAACTCAATCAAAAACCCCATCAAACTCACCCATTTGTTTTGCAGTTACACTGTGACAGCAGGTCTGCCTGTCATGATGCCAAAAACACTGGATGGTATGGTCTGGAAAGGTATAAATAGAAAGTAATCATTACAAAATATTTGCAGGCATTTTTACTCCTGTACTGCATTAATTTGCCATAAGTTTGCACAATACAGTTCATACTTAGACACTTCACAAGCGGCCAGTCCTGCTACACCACTTCCAACTGTAACTGTGCATGAAGTGTGCCTGACCCTGACACCTCTTTTTCTAGGCAGGCCATGCATACCCTTGCTTATTATTTTACAGCTAACAGGAGGGTTGGCACAGCCGCTGCTGTAATGTCCCTGACCCACAGGGAGCAGGAGGAGACGAGGCGTGACCACCCAGTTCTCCCTTCTCCACATATCTGAAGTACTGAGGGTGAACATGCTCAGCACTAGCTTCAAGAACATGCTTTCCTCTGCTTCTCAGGTAGCATGCAGGTCCAAAAGGTTAATGCATAAAACTAGAAGATACAGAGAAAGCAGCAAGGAAAGAGAGCAGGCTCTCCAAGAGCTGAAGCCAGTGATAAATAGGACCCCTGATCTAATGCAGCATGAAGCTAATGTGTCCACATCATTTGTAAGCACATTAGGACATGCAGCACATGGACTGAATACGCAATCTCTATTTGCTCCTCATAGGCAACATTTTTCTACAATATCTTCAACTTTCAGGAGGAAATTTGGACAGAAATCCTAATACCAGCACATTTGGTATATGATGCGTTAAATGAAAATAGTTCTCATAACTTTCATTTATTCTTACGGACTGAAAGCTAATTTCAATTAAACCACAGATTTAATTAAGCAGAAAATTGCTATAAATATAGTTTTGATCGGGCCACTGAGCTCTTGGTACAACAGATTGTCTTTGAATTAAGAGATGGTCACACTATGATTACACCGGTGAGATCATTAGGCCACATTAAAACAGATCGATCTGCATAGATAAGAGCACCTCAGTATTGCACTGCTGTTTTTACCATGACTAATTTTAATACTATTCAGCCCGTACAAAAGGCCACTGCAGCATTAAACAAGTGCATTTACTGTAGATTTCAGACAATATTTATGGGTATTTTGTTGTTCTTCCTTTTTCATTACAAATATACATAAAGGTTTAACCTAATGTCTTTATCATTTTGTCAGTCAAATTTGGGCCTGACAAAAAATGGAAACGAATTTTAAATGTAATTACTGTCTACATGGCTAATTACAGACCTCCTTATTTCCCATGTATCTTTTGAATCATTGCCATGTATTACAGTTTCTCCAAAACAATGGAAACTTTCTCCTTTTTTTGTTTAGCTGAGAGTGCTGAGTGTTCCGATTTTGCTTTGCACCAAGCTGGGGCAAGCAGTCAGCTTTTGTTTTAAACATAATTGAGATCCCACTAATCTAGGCCCATTTTTAAAATTAAACAGTCGCTTTGTCAAACCCTCATTAGTTAAAGATAATATTGTGTAAAAGTGCAATTACTTTTGCAAGGCATATCTTTAATTAATTAAATACACCAAATTTTTGCAATAAGATTAATGCCACTAAGTTCCTATCAGTAAATTCTTTTAAAATGCATATCTAAAGATAGTACTTTAGGCATTAATTGCAGAAATCAAAGCCTTGCCAACAGCATAAGCGGGCTGAACTAATTATTGAAGGTAATTTATTACATCTGGGTGAAAGAAACAAACAAGTATAAATTGATATATTAATCATAGGCTCCATTACGTCTAATCTGGGAGTGATTTGGGGTGAAAAAGACAAATCTCTGTTGCCTGCCAAGCACTTGATAATGGAGATACTGGTCATAAATTTAGCCTGCATAAAGGTCTAATTAAAAGAGGCATAATTTAATTAAGAGTTAGCCATCGCCCTCCAAATGTATTAATTACCTTGGGCATGATGAGATGAATGTGGGGATTACTGATGGATTCATTATGGCCAGTGTTCTGGGAGCAAACTGTGGTGAAAACTGGCTGCTGTTGACAGGATAACGGATAGTGTGGCTGAAGCCTGGTGGTCACCTTGCCAAAGGTAACAGAGAGGAGATTTAAAGTACTAGACCGGGCCATCCAGGGTGGCCACACTGCTCTATAGTGAGGGGCAGCCCACAGCATTGCTTAACGTAAAGTTCTGCTCTTACCGCCTCACCAAAAGTAACCTCAAATATCAGTAAGAAACAGTGATTTAAAAGGTCAGTAGAATAAAAGACAGAAAGGACTGTTTTTCTGTCTACAGCATGACTTGCAATGTCAAATCATTATTCAAACCTCAAAATGGAACGTTTGAGGCTGAACTCTGTCATTCCACTAGCAGCATTAGAAACAGAGAAGTGCTGTGGAACATAAGGGAGTACTAGTAATGTTTGTATGTTAATGGCTTTGTCCATACACTGTGTCCACATGTCCATGTTACAGATATGAGAAGCCTGTTTAGTGTTCTTTAGAGCTTACACTTGTTATTTAATTAGCCATTAAATTGAAAATAGTATCCCAAAATGCACACATTTAGTTGCAATTGCTTTATCTTTAGTTTGGGTCTTAATGCTAAACTGACGAAAGATTCTATGCAAACTGGAAAACCCCCACGTATCTACACACCCACGCGCACACACACACACACACACACACACACACACACACACCCACACACACACACACATTAAAGGGGTGAGAAGAGTTTAGAGGGCTTGACAGCTGAAAGCCCTGGAGACTGACAGGTCAATGGCAGTTACAAGCTGTTGCTGTTGCACTGGAGAGGATGCGTCTGAGACAGCTACTGACTACTCTAAGTGACAGCCTGACAAAGACATCCTCCTTCTTCATGTTGGCCCCATACATATACACACATACTGTACAAACACATATAAATGGGCACATTATGTAATGTGATGATTGCGCAGACTCCACATTTCGTGTGTGTGTGTGTGTGTGTGTGTGTGTGTATATGTGTGTCAGCCTGCTTTGTAAACTGCCCCTTCTATAGTTTTGCCAAGACACATTAAAGTGCAGGGCTACAAAATAAATATCTGAGCTTTTGAGCATAATTTGATAGACGTGAAAAATGGGCTACAGAAAAGGTATATGCTCTGACATGCTCTTATAAGACATAAAAAATACACAAGGATGTTTTCATTGAACTCAACGATCAATTAACATCAATTAATTATTCAACCAAAGGAAGCCTCCAACACATACTAATGGAGCAAGAATATAAGAAGAGGTAAGTGACGCACAAAGCAAAATTACCCCATTTCCTCAGCTTTAGCCTGTGGTGTCGGTGTGCATGCAGTTAGTGAGTGTGATGTAGCAAACACAGCCCACTCTGGCCCCCCCTCCTGCAAACCCACCCACCCCCGCTCTCAGCGCTGCCTCAACACTTCAGCCTCCCAACAGCAGTTTCCAGAAAGACACTCACCACCTCACGTTCATCCCTCTCCATCCCTCTCTCTGCTCCATCCAGGGGGGCTTGTGGAGACCTAGAAGAAACCTGTGCGATACCCTTCGGCTGGCTGTGTAGCTTAGAGCCCGAGAGGGAGAGCGAGAGAGGGTGTGAGAGCGAGAGAGAGAGAGAGAGAGAGAGAGAGGCAGGAACACGGACGGCGATCTCCCATCCTGCGCCCTCCCTGCACTGCGAGCCATCGCATTCAGCCAAGATTGCTTCATACAAAAGTTGACAATGCCCCAGTGAAAGCCATTGTTGATATTCAACATTTTTTAAATAGCTGAGTAGAATGGACAACATGGCAGCCCACAAAACTTGGCAAGGGAAACTGACCTGGAGCTGCCAGGCTGTCACATGAAAAAGAGAAAAACAAAGAGAGACAAAGAGAATGTGTCAATGGACGCAAACAGAACCCTCTTCAAGATAATGCTCTCTGATGCTGTGTGTTAATGTAAAATCAGACTAACATACACACGCACTTAAACAAACATGAGTAGCAATGGATGATTCTTTAAAAAAACTTAAAGAATTCTTAATAGAGGCAAACACTCCATATGAGAAATTTCTTTTTAACAGAATCAATAAAAAGCTTAATAGCTTTAAGCTTTTGACCATGATAATGGTCAACATACCTCCATTGACCATGATAATGGTGATCTCCATGAGGTTCATCCATTTCAGCCTTTAATTGTTGTTCCAATTGCCTTGATGAGTCCTGACAGCTAACGGTGTCCTGTTTCCGTCTTTGTCAAAATGACAGCTGCAGATTAATACAGACATTTAACAAGCCTTTAACCTCTCATCTGTCAGTACACAGCCTAAGAGGGCCTCAGAGAGCAAGAGGCTAAAGACCTTTAACGGGAATTTATGAATGAGAAAATATCACCATACTGTGCAAAAGGTACCTCAGAAAATGATATATCAAAAGCCAAAGCATTCATTTGCTCAGAATAATACTATTACAAGAATAAACACAAACTACAGTAATACAATAACTTGTGATTGTATTTATTTTTATGTATTTGTTTAACCGTTTTTAAATCTCTGCTCATCACATTGCAGCACTTGTGATTTTCATCCAATACCTAGTTTGGCTAGTCATTAAATCAGGTGTTGAATCAGAATAGAATTTAATGAATTTGTGCAAAGCCTGGGGTTAATAAGGAGAAGTCAGGAACCAAACTTTGATCTGTATAAAAACTACAGACAAGAATGTTTTGTCCTTTTTTTACTACATTCACTGAATTTGTGTGCAAATAAATAAAATAAACATTGTGATATTATAAGATGTTTCACAATAAATCCCACTAATTTATGCCACAGATAAATTATTCAAAACAACTTGATTAGGTATCTAAGACCTTAATAAATTTGTGTAAAAGAAATGTCAAAAACAAAGGGCAAACCCTTATTTTGCCCCTTAAAACAGATAATATTATACTTACTGAACATCAATTATGATGTAAACACATCTCACTATCGACTAAAGTTGTGATCTGTTAAAATGTTATTTTGTATATTTTTCAAAGCATTCACATTTGTGTAGAACATGTTGTTTAATTGGCCCTTTAAATATTCTCTTTCTCTTCCTGTGTGCAAGGGTTTACTCGTGTTTACATGTCATCTAAGAAAAATGGTGAAAGAGGCATAAGGATCCTAAATAGGTTTGTAAGTGATTGTTCCTTTGAAGCTGGAACAGACACCACTGCTAGAACCAGTGCCCCACCCTGAGACAGTCTTGTCCATCTACTCACACAACCACACCCTACCCACTGATACAGGCTGTTACCTTTAGCCAGTACACAAGCGGCAGTATCAGTGCTTGACAGAAACACAACAAACTGCATTTCCACACTGTTTTGCTGTTAAAGTGTCAATACAATCTGCTTTCTAATGGTAGATTAAAACCCATATGGACACTTATGGTGTGCACTTGTTTTATGCTCTATTTTGTGTCTGCTTCTGTGGCATACAAAGGCAAGGAGTTAATTGGGGTGAGAGGGATTACTCAGCCAGAGTGAGGGCACCAGGCTGGCCATTTGAGCTGGAGGACGGCATTGGAGCTGCGTAATTACATTGATCAGGGAGAAATTACAGTCCTGACAGGAGAGGTTAACAGAATATAATCTTACAGGTGTGTCAGCACCAGGCCGGCCAACAGTCAGAGACAGAGAGAAGAGAGAGAGAGAGAGAGAGAGAGAGAGAGAGGAAGAGAGAAAGAGAGTGGGAGAAAGGGGGCCCTGCCGTGTTCTTCTTGGAAATCCACGTCAGTGGCTCCCATCTCAAACTATTACCTGCCATCAAAGCGCTAATTTTACTCTAGCATTACTACTGATCCCTCCCCACCTCCGCTGATCCAGGCCCCCACCAGGAGAAGCCTGGTGGGAAAACGACATTCAATCTGCTTCCTGGCCCCATTCAGGCCAAATTGGCAAATGACAGCTCTCCACCTCTTGGGTTTCAGGAAGTGAAAGGTGCCACCAGTCCGGGCCTGAGCCGAGCGGGGACTAACAAGAGGACAGAGCAGAGAGGACAAATCCCACAGCACCTCCCCCATGCCCAATTCTATATACGATGAAGTGGAGGTAAAAAGAGGAAACAACCTGCATCAAAAGAGTCTAGCCTGCTAAATAAAGCTGCTTCTACTATGCTCTCTGTTAAGCTAAAGCCTTATCTCCAAGAACACATTAACAGGTCTGGACAGTAATGAAATACAGAAGTATCATAGGCACTGGTACACTAAAGAAGAACGAGCTTAAATACATTTTGAAACAAACACTATATATGTTCGTCTATACAAAAATAAAGATGCAGAAGAAGGTTTCTATGGAATAAAACTTCCCATAACAACTTTTCGAGAATCTTTCAAAAGATGGTTCTTATGGAATTCAAAGGATGTAAAATCTTTATATGCACTATCCTACATTACTAACAGGTAAAGAGAATTGGGAGAGGGATATATTAGGCAGGACGTGAACACAGATATTGAAGTTGATGTGTTGAAAGCATCCATGTGAGCGGAAGGATCTGTGCAACTCTGTCGAGAGTCAAAATGTGATGGTTCAGAGCCTTTCCACTGTTCAAGGCTCACTGATGCACATGAGCTATTCTGTTTGGTCTGATCCCACGGAAGAGTACTGTAGTACAAAATACTGATCAAGTTAATGCTAACTATAACAGAAAGGTGTCAGATCACACAAGGCATTGCAACCTTGAGCTGCATAGCCAAAAACCATTCAGAGTGCTCATACTGATCCCTGTAGACTGCCAAAGGAACCTAAAATGAACACATGAGCATCAGTATTTGACAATGGGGCAATATAAGAAGGTGGCCTGGTCTAATGAATCAGAAGATCCCAAGATTTTAATTCCTGGAGGCCCCACATCACAACTTACAGAGCTTAGTAGTAACATCTGCTGTTAACATCTTGGTGTCAGATACCACAGTACACACTCAGAGGTCCTGTGAAGTCCATGTCTCAATTGGTCAGAGCTGTTTTGGCAGATCAGGAGGACATAAACAAAATTAGACAGGTAGTCTTATTGCTATGGTTTATGTATATGGTGTATATGGTGTAATGTAAAGGGTCTATATCAATAAAAGGTCAGGAACTAATGATGCGCAGACCGACGCGTGACCGCGGGCGGTTTTAGTGCAGACATTTTTAGTATATTGTGGGTGCGGGCAGGCCGGTCAAAAAGTTACAAAATGCATTTCATTATTAATCAAAACGTGTTGTAAATTATTATTTTTTTTCCCCCTCGGGTCGGTTCGGGTTTTGGGTCATGATCCACACGTATTTTTGCGGGTTGGGCGGGCCGGTTTGGATCTCCTGACGGGTCGGTTTTGGGGCGGGTGACTCAACACTATCAGAAACTATTTAAGGAGCATTTTTCACATACATATCTGCTCATTCAAATACAAAAATATTTATGAAATTGTTATTAGGATCTGCTTTCAGATGATGTAGCACTAGATTGGAGAGCTGCCTAAAGAAAGACAAGCCATCAGGATGCTGAAAGAAATTAATTCTGAATGTTAGCATACAAATTGAGCAGAAATATCCAACAATTCAGAACACCAGAAAAAATGACAAGAACTGTGAGCAGCACAACCCTAAAGGAAATGAACTTTACAATTTCCAGAGTCAGGCTCACTGAAATCAGAAAAAGAACAGCCATCACCAAAAAAATAAAACTAAACTTAACTAAACAAGCGACAATTATGAACTGATGTAAAGATGTGACTGTGCAGAAAAGAGTCATGCTGGAAATATAGCAATGTAGTGGAGGTGGTCGCTAGCATAGAAGAAAATGTAATGAACACTAATAAAATTATAGCATAATCTTTTAGATTTTGTAATTTTTACAGTTTCAATACGTGTCTGTGTTCATATAAGAAGCTTTCCTAGTGTCCCAAGAAGATGTAAAAGCTGCTAAGGATGCTTCAAGAATGAATCAGTGGCTCATGAAGTCTGTGCAAGATGTTCGCTTACAGCATACTTTTAATGACTTCAAAGGTCAAACAATAATAGCCTTAAAAAGAAAAGGCACTGTAACCTCCCAAAGCTCAGAATTCGGAAGGGCATTAGATGAATCCATCAAGTTCCTTGGCTACCTCACCTAACAGCTGAACTGTTCTCACAGAGCGGAAGACTAAAAGAATACCTAACTATCTCATTCTGCTGACCTTGTGCCTGTGAATCAAAACCATGGCATAGTGGAGGCAAGATTGTAAAGAGCACACAAATGCACATAAAGTCTACAAAACAGCCTCACATACACAAACACACATGCACAAACAAAGGCCACCTCGCTGCGGCGTGCAGAGAAGACGTGGCCATATAGCGCTCGGCACAAACACACACACACACACAAAATGAAGGGTGCTCTTCGTGCTAATTAAGTGCTAATGGTTGTGGCCCTGCAGAGAATACTAATTAGCGTTTCCTTTCTCCTTTTGGGTGCACGTGTACTTCAACACAGCCTAATGAGAGGAGGCAGGTATGTGTGTGCCATGCTCTAGGTTAATAGGGTAGCTGCACTCAGGTCTCAGAGCTGTGGGTTGAAGTGGGGGGCGTTTCCTGTACCTTGGCCTCTCACTTGGCCCCCATACACTGAACGTTCTCACAGATCCCCACATGCATGCACACACAATGGAGCCTGAAGTCTGTAGAGCAGAAGGGACATACCGCAGATACTTTCTTTACGCATGCATCAATACGCACTTTTATCTCCTCCTTCTCTCTAAACAACGTTCACCTAAAGGTAGGGCCTAAGTATGCTGCGAGTTCTTCAGTGTCAGCTCATAAAATGTCATAAGAATCTCAATCCTGGTCAAACACACAAACAACTGATAAGAAGCAAAAGGGCAGGAGTTATAATTATGCACGGAATGCTATACACTGCAACACTGAGGAAGCTTAGACTGGACTTAAAACATAGCACTGAAGTTAGGCCAAAGAATATGTGATATATGTACAAAGTGACTGAAGAAAATTCATTGAGGTACAAACTTCTAAGAACACTAGTGGAAATGCTTATTTGCATTCTTTTCTAATTTACATTTGTCATTTATTTTATTATCAGTATAAGAAAATAAGTGAAAAGCAAAATCTTGGAAATTTTAACCTGGATTTTTAGTATGCTCCCCTTTTTGACCTCCAATGCCAGTTAGTGTTTGTGCAAAAACGTCTGATGAATAGGTCTTAACAGAATCAATGTCACAAATTTTATCCTAACAGTGAATTAGAAATACTGCATAATCTTTAATACTTCTTCACTTTACAATTTTTTTCATAAAAAAACTTTGCTATTATATATATA
>JBBPCY010000032.1:1697528-1717257 GCA_037974405.1 Brachyalestes nurse | reverse complement strand
TTGTTTTAACTGCTCCCAACTCCTCCTGCTCCTGCTGAAGCAAACGAATCAATAAGACGCAAACCAGCGCCATGGCCATTTAAACTCCATACATCAGCACATTCGCGCTGAATGAGTCAAGTTCCCAGAAAGCCACGGAAGCGCGGGTGCTGCCCTGTAAAAAACTGCTTGCCATAGAGAAAATGATGCCAAACGTCTGCGTTGTTTACGAGCCACGTAAACAGATAGAAAAAACACACATAAACACATATTGTGCTGAAGGCTGGGGGAAACGGAGGATCTGATTGAAGAAAGTGAACTGCAGGTGGAAGTCTGGGAGCGTGTGCGCACGCGGGAGCAAACACAGATTTGAGGGTGGTATTGGAATTAACGTCGAGAGATAATGGCACCGCATTGCCGATTAACTTCCGTCGCTTAAACGCGACACATTTAGGTAATCTTGCCCCCCACCCCCCACCGCCCCACACCACCTCCCTCCGCCCCAAAAAACATGTCAATGGCTGAAAGGCTGCTTCAGCGCTATCAGGAGCCTCTGGTCTCCCCACACCGATGCAGCTGGCAAGAGGCTACCGTAGACTGTCAAAACGCACGGCGAGATCTAGTTATAATATAATTGAATTTTCATATCAGAGAAGACCAGAGTCCCAGCAGACAATAGGAGTGCTGAGTCCTCTCTGATATTGGCACAGGCCCTTTGCCACGCGCATGAAATCAGTATGTTAATGTCCCCGCGTTTTCTCTTTTTAAGGGCACTTGTGCTTCCTGCAATGTACTACCGATGTGGTTTCAAAAAATTGCAACTATTGATAAGTAGGCAGCCAGCAACCCTTAGACCAGCCCCCCCATACACACACGCATCCACACACCTCCGCTTGCCATCCGCCCAACCGCTCTCCCAGACATCGCAGCACCCCATCCTAGGGCCCATTATTAAAATTGTAATTTATTTTTTCTAAATCAGAATGACAGCTTGCTTTCTTTTCTCTGCGGCAGGCGCTGAATCAAGCCGCTTTAATTACTTTCGTAACTTCCCTGACCCTGGGAGTGCACGCCTTCCGTCGAGAAAATGGGCTCCCAACAAAGGCCTTCCATAAGCAGCGGGGGCCTCTGTTCATTTCAAATTTATCGAGCTCGGATTTTTACAAGATTTTGTTGCCGTTTTTGCGTCCTATCTTTTCTCAGCTCCCTCTTCGACCTTCTCCGGCCCCAGACGAAGTGCCCCTGCAAGACCCCTGGTCTTCTTTTACAAGAAGTTTTTCCTGTGAGATATCTGAAAATTTTGCCTTTTAAGAAAAGTAAAGTCCTTGTTGACGTGTTTGTGTGTGTGTCTATGTATGTGTGCGTGTGACTATTAAGCTTTTCCTATTGGGACGCATGTTTACCTTGGCCCTTTGTAGTCCTTCATATTCAGGCTGTGGCGCTCCCAGTAGAAACATACACAGCAGTGGCCTTCGGTTCACAAAGCAAGGATCAGCAGGATAAAGGGTGCACTTGATCTCTCTGCTGCCTTTGGCCAACAGAGGTCAGGGTCAACCTGCGAACGGAAAAGCACAATCAGTGAAGGCGGTTCACATTCTGCCTACAGGGGGGGATGCAGAATACCATTATTATTTAGCAATAAACCAATTGTTAAGTAAAAGACATCTTTTTGTAAGAATTTTTCAAAATTTTCATGTTCACTGTACTTTTCAGTCACAAGAATCTCAAACCTTTTGCTGTAATACATGCACATATATATGCCAAATGTATCGATAGAAATAGTGTGAAATTATTTCATGATAAAATATTATGCATTAATAATACACTAAACAACAAATTCCCATTTCACTGATGTGTGCACATATTTCACTGATGAATGTATTTACATTAATTTATATTAAAGTGGAGACCAATATCACATTAAAGTCTGTTTTTAAATGAAATGTCATTAAAGTCCATGTTGGTGTAAAAGGGTCAGCCAACTTCTGACCCGCCATTATTCAGTCCAGAACTAACTATTCTCTCTTACCTTACAAAGTTCAACTCTGAATGCCATCCCTTTTTTATCCACAGGCTTCACTTACAAAAACATCTATTTGTTATTCTGTTATTGATCTTTTTTCCATGTAAATATTTGAGAAAAATATGATACTGTTATTCACATAATCTGGCCAAGAAAGTGGCACAATGTTGCTTTTTTATACATTTAGCTCTTTAATAACAAAGAAAACCTTTACTCCATGTCGAGGAGACTCAGTCAGTATTTAATACATAATGAGCAGAATGGCAGTTGCATTACATGCAGGTTCTCATCCCAGCTTTTTAAAATGAACAGCTAAGTACTTTGGGTAGTAGTTGCAGCAATAGATACCTATGCATTCCTAATAATCTATTAAAACAAATACATTAGGATGAATAGGAGTAGCAAATTCAGTGCAATCACTTAGTATCTGTAAGAAGTGTTTTTCGGTGACTCCTATGATTTATTTAGTAACAGCTATGAATCTGATAGTAAGGCAGTATGTAACTCCTGGCCAACAGACAGCGCCTTACCATTTAAGCTCAAAGGGCCTGTATATGGACTCATATTTAAACCTCTCACCTCTAACCTTGCAACTTACATATTCGTTTTACAGTAGTTATGAATAATTTTCAGTAGATACTGGATGCTAAAAATCTTATAGTTAATAACTGAATTACAAGAAGAGGGTTCAAGAGTGGGTTGAGGGAGGCTAGTTCAGAAGGCTTACCTCTGCAAACAGTTTTCCAGTTACACCTATATGAACTGTTAATGACAGCTTCTCTATTATCTGCAGAACTGTTTATGCTGTCTTATCTAATTTACTGTAGGCAAAGTGATCTGTTCTCTAGAAACTATTTCAGATGTGGAATTAGAATGTACACTTAACAAATCACCTTTATTAATTTAGGCCACAGATTTTAATTCAGTGAAACAGTAGTGACATACAGACTTTTCTCGTTATTAAATGTTTTCATTTTTTAAGTCAAACAACCGCCTACATTCAAGTCTCGATCAGGATTGTTGCAGTACTTGGTACTGGTACTATCAGGAACTTGTGAAGAACCCAGAATGACTTATCAGCCACAGTAATGCTTAGAAGACTGTCAGAGGATTTCTTTAAGCAGGCAGTAACCCCTGAGTGAGCTGAGTCTTCCTCACTCCCCTAGATGAGCAAGGTTTCACATGAAACCGGGTGTTTGTCTGTGTTATGTTCTAATATGGTGTAATCCCCACTATCACTCTCACCTCCTCACTGGCACCTCTGTTCTGGCACGGCCATTGGCAGAGGCACAGAGGTGGCCAGGCAGGCATAGGCCTGGGTTGACTGTCTGATAATTGAATGATTATACATCCCATTAAGAGACAATGATACAGAGCATGCGGCCATATGTCTAGAATATTAATGAGAGGCTGCAGGGGGTTTGATAAGAGGGGAGCAATGCTGCTGCTGTATAGGGGTTAAAACAATTTGCCCTGGGTGGGACAGCTCAGGGCGATTCTTGGCGGGTTAATCCCCATAAGCCTTGCACACGGCCCTAACTGCAATGTGTGGTCACCAGCCTTACTGACTCATGTTCTGCCCTCAAGCGTTTGGCATTTTCATGCCATCAGAGGAGAGAAATAGACAATCCTGTTAGTTAACAGGCTACTACTAAAAGATAAAATCAGTGGGTGATACTTCAAATAAATCTTTTTGTAAATTTATGAAAAACCCATACATAAAGAACTTCTTATAAGAAAATTATATTAATAGTATATATATATATATATTTGTACTTATATGTATATATGTTATATTAATAGTTGTATGTATATATTAATAGTTTTTTGCATCTTGTCATAACTCTCCTTAAAAAAGCTGATTTATGAAAAAGTACAAATATGCCCCTTCACTCTGAGAAAAGAAATGTAGTGTAATTTTAAAACAAATTTAAAATCCACTGCTGTGATTTAAAGACCGTGTTTTACCTTTTAGTGTACAGTTATACTATTCGTACCTTGAGTGAGAAAAGGGAACTGAGATATTACCGTTTTTCTTGCAAGTGTGGAGCAAGAAGGTGTAGATCTGCATCCAGACTCCCAAGGCATCTTAGTGGAACAATTATTCTCAAGCATCATACTCAACTAAGTCTATCCCAGTTAAGATTAAGAAAAAGCTAAAATACTTCTGGGAAACTGGGCTCATATTATTTTTTTTATTTTTTAGGTTATTTTAGTTTACGTTCAAGCATTTCAGTTTAGTGAATGAAATGCTACTAATTATTAATCATTTATTATTGATTCACACTATTATTGACAAACACTGAAGACACAGAAGTCTAGGATTAGTCTTAGGTTTTGGGTGGAAATCGAGATTAAGTTTAGTTTTAATAGCATTACATCCAATGTAAAGTTCAGCTGTATGAATACATCTTTATTTGAAGGTTAAAGATAAGCTGCGTTTCTATGAAACGTCTACAGTAGACTCAGTGGACTTGTTTTACACAGCTTTGACATGTTGTGAAGACTCTCTAAGAACAATTCTGATATTACGGACCACATAACACAGGTCACACAGTGAAAGAACATGGAGTTACACCATGACTTAAGAGATGATGATGATGATGGTGGGTAGACTTTCAAAAACTACTGGGGAAATGGGAAATATTGCTTCAGAAAGCAATATTTCCCATTTTACCCTGCAATAATTGTGCTTGGTGCACCAAAGTACCTTATCACAGGTTTGTCAGAGAGAGGAAGCCTCGTTTCCATGGAAACTGTGAAAGCCATTGGTTTCCTTTTCAGACGGATAATGAACTTCTCTCCTCTTTATGTCACTCTTCCACTCCACTCACAGCTCCTCAGATTAAAGTCCATGCGTCCTTGAAATCGCTCATCTATTCCAAAATGTGACAAACAACAGAGCAGAAAAACCATGAGTGCAAAGTCAGCATGCATTCTGGCTAACCGCAAGATTATTACCACCCCAGTAGGTCCGTAAGTGTCATATATTGGAATAATAGATTCATTAATAAAAACACTGGGCAAATAAAACATAAGATTAAGCAGTGAGTAGATGTATGGGTGCACTCGTAACTATATCTACACAACTATAGACAACTATACAATTAATGAATCTTATGCTTATGAGGTTCCTGTGTTTATCTTGATGAAGTCAAATTGAGTCAAATTGAGATTAAGTGAGGAAAAGGATCAGTACAAATAACTATGCAAACACCAAGATAATTAGTATGAATATCATATGCTTTATAAAGCCATAATTTAATATCACTAAAGTATAATACTAAATAAAGGTCAGATCATTCTCTATATGATAGGAATTTCAAAATGATGATAATATTCTAGTGAAATATACTGTGTTTTAAACATTATCAAAGAATTTTAGCTTTCACAAACATTACCTTTAAACTGTGCTTTCCGAGCTGGTCTTTGCAGCAAAAATGTTTTAATTATCAGGCAAAAAACAATACATATCACCAATCCTTTACCTCTACAGTCTATCAAAAGAAACCATTAAATGGCTACACTCTCACAAAGTATCTTTTAAAAGTGAAATAACCCACTTAATTGATATGAACTTGCGTAAGATAGCCTAAGTAGCATCATAATTATTAGCCTGGCAAACCGACCACTTGTCAGAAAAGCATTTAGCTCTCTTGTCTATATCATGACAATCAATCTAACGTAATATAACGTTCAGACTCCACAAAAGCTAAAATATCTAAGCTTTTAATCACAGCTTGATTTTTGTATGTTTCAAATGTACACATTAAGGGTCTATGATCATACAGTTTTCTTTCTGCATTTTCTTTTTTTTTCAGTGAAGGCCATTTACATACCAAAAAGTCATAAAACATTTTCATCCCTTCGATTTTGACAGGCTGTTTGTTACTGTGCCTTTAAGGCTGATATGTAAATGACCTCAATTTGCTGTGAAAAGTTATTTTCCTTATAACTGTAACTGAAACAGGAGGGCTAAACTGATGTATGCTGTGTATGTACAGTCATATGCAAGAGTTTGGACACCCCAGTCAGCTCAGTTTTGTTGATAATCTAATAACGTAACTACATGAATTTTATTTATTATATTTATTATTGTTGTGCTTTTGTACTTTTGCACAGATATTCTGTGTTTTTTCCAATATTTTGTCCATGTTAAATGTATTGAATAAACAGTGCCTATGCATTATTATGTACAGAAGTGTGTTCTCTGTAAATAATGTGTACTGAAATGTAAAGATAAAACATCTTGATGAAAACATTTTAAAGCAATTTTAGTCTAGAAAAATGAATTAACCTTTCAAAAAATCTGTTTCCAAATTAGCGGTAACTCCTGTATTTAGTGCAGAGTAATCTGAATCTAGCACCCTAGATCCACTTTTTAAGACTTCTGTCTTCAGCTCACCCCTCAGGTTTTCCACTCAGGGCAGGTCACTGGAATGTCAAAAGCTTGATCCTGTGATCACTTAATCATATTTGTTTAAATTTGGGTGCATGTTTTAATATGCTGATACCATGTCTTTATTGTTATGCCACATCCATTTCCAATCAAAGTTTAAATAGCATCTAGCAAACTCCAAGCATGGAGGTGGTTTCTAATGGTTTCTAATTAAAGCTTTAGTGATGGAAAAATTCTACCATTTTATGTAAACCTGTTCTCTTCCAGGAAGCCCTACAACAGTTTAAAAGTCATTAAACTTCTTAACTATTGTCCTAATTCTGAATATGAACATGCATGTAACTATATTGTATAGCCATTACATATTTTATGAAAACATGTTTTTGTCTCATTTGTGTATTTTCTAATCTTCCCCATGCTGACAAATGACTAAGGGGGCCTCCTCTATGTCACCTTATATTTTTACTCTAAAAATAAGGTGATAAATTAGAATGTCATGGACGACAACATAACATTTTTTATTGGACTTTTAAGAAGAAAGTTACTTATAAATGGAAACTTGCTTCATTAGCGTTTGTTCAAAACACAAATTGTACAAAATACCTTAGAGAACCCTTTTAAGATGACGTTTCAAATTGCATCCCATTTGGTCAGATTCTAAAGAAAAATAGACAAGCAAGCCTGCACAAAAACCTGCTGTTGGCCCTAAATAAACTTTCCAATTGGCAACCGTGACCACTAACCAAACACAAATCGGCAAACAAGATGAGCTGCATGCTTTATAGACTAGCTGGACAAAATAGCATTCAGGCAAATATGGGGGAAAGTTTTGAGGCTCTGACTGTAATGCAAAATGCAGTACATTATTGGCAGAAAGAACTGACTACATTAAAGCGTATGTTATACACTTTCTTTATTTTGTATCATAAAAACAAAACAGCTCATGCATGGCGACTAAATCACAGTCATGATGTTATTTGCATTAATGCACTCCTTATAATACTTAACTATATAATTACTGTATAGATTATTTAAGAAGACAATATAATTATAATACAGTAGTAACATTGTCATTATAACAGAAAATGACAATGTACTAATAAGAATGTGTAAATTGGATGGGAGATAAACACAGATGTGTTATTAAACTGGGTATAAAAGACAGTTTAAAAGCTACATTTATCAGTGGCTTTTCTCCATCACTAGCAATTTATAAACTAAGTTATAACTGCAAGAGACATTCCATCTAAAGTAAATGCACAAACAAGCTTTTCAAGAATCCATTTTAAGACTCCGTTCAAATTTAAATACTTATCACATTTCACTGCTCAGAAGATGCATCGAGCATCTTTAGTTTTATTTAGTTTAGTTTATATATTTAGTAAAATGACACTAATAAAAGGAAAACTCAAATTCACAAGAAGTGCCACATTTACAAAAAAATAGGTAAAAACAGACTTTACATTTGGAAAAACAGCGTTACCATCAGCAATTAACGATCTAAAAAGTTTATTTTTCTACACATGAATAATTACTGTGTATAAGAAGTGTCACCAGGTCATGAAAAGTTATTGATTTCAATTATCTTTCTCCTACACTTCTGTCATATGCAGGTTAAAGGGTGTGTGGGCACTCTTTCGAGACTTGCAACAATAATATTGTAACATCCCACCGCTCCATCTAATATTCAGAAAGGATATCGATCCTGAGCACATCCTCCACAACTGAGAGAAATCAATTTACATCAGTCAGTGCTAAAGTTTCCATTCAGCCTGAGCTCCAGTGTGCATGTGAGGACTAGAAAGGTTACATATTTGAAGACCTTATGGGAAATTAGTCTTTGCTGACAGTTTGTTAGTTTTTTCCGCTCTTTATTCCGAGATGTCTAGAATTTTGTGTCTGAGAGTTCGCAGCATTGATTTCTCTTTCCTTTCACCCAGCGTTACTGTCCTTGGGCGCTGAGGCCTGCTATAAAAGGACTCAGGGTGAGTGACAGAGAGAGATAGAGAAAGAGAGAGAAAGAGAGAGAGAGAGAGAGAGAGAGAGACGTGGGAGAGGTAAGGTCAGGCTAAAAAAACAGTAGAAAAGTGGAAAAAGGAAAGCAAACATCATCCATCTTCTTTGACAATAATGTTTCAGTTGCACTGTATTCCAGCACTTCCAGCAATACAAACAGACGAAGAGGAGAAACAAAGCCATACAATTTCCAAAAAACATGTTTTTATTTATTTATTCGCACATAGGTATCAAGCAATACAACCTTGTGTATGTGCGTTTGTTAGCATAAATTTGTTAAATTGTTTACATAGTCTATACTTTTACTCATTCTATAATAAAAGTAAAAATACCAAACTATGAAATGACATATAAAAGTATGCATTGACCATATAGTAAAAAGTACATTTTTCTCCCTTTTCCCTAGGGACTGCTCTATACAGGTCTTAAAATACTGGTCGCTACACTCTGCATAATATGAATGATAAAGACTGGATTTCAGTCACATGTACACAATTCCCCACAGGATATACAATGTGCAAAAGTCAAAATTTCATATCAAACTAGGGAGCCATCTATATTCAGTCGTATTCTTAAAAATAGTCGATTTTTGCTTTGATGTTCACCCTGCATTCTCAAACAGCTTCCTAAGGTGCCACTTGAAATGCTTTTATAACAGGGCTGAAGAAGTTCCAAGATGTGGCTGAGGGCTGTTTACTGATGAAAACCATAATAGCGGGCATTTCAACAAAGAAAACCACAATTTAAAACTATAATTTCCCAAAGAAATTCATACATACCCTCTTTTTAAATGTGCCACTAAAGGTTCAGTGATGCCACTGAAGAACCATTTTAGTTCCCTGAAGAACCTTTCAGTGGAGGGCTCTCAAAAGAAAAATTTTTGTGCACATATTTTGTAAATGAGATGTGTGACTACGAAGAACATTGTAATTTCCATTATGCAAAATATGTGTACTTTAGGGAACCAAACCAATGCCAATTTACAGCCAACATTAGACATATGAAAATCCTTTCAATCAGGAGTGTCTCAACATTTCACTAGTGTTGTAAATTTGTCATTTAAATTAAATTATCAACAGTTATTCTAGATTTCCCAGTCCAATTGTTACATCTGTCATCATTTTTTGTCCCGTGAAAAACTGTATTATACTTTATTATATTTTATATGTTATTGTGTTAGACCACTGGAATCCTAAGGGGCCATATGTGGGCCCATACCTCAATCCCTCACTCTCTTAACTGTTTTATACACATTAGTCTCAACGTAGTTACTAGATAATACTGTACATCTTAAGATGATTAACTAAATAATAAATGGGTTCAAGGGTACACTACTACTTTAATTGCTTAAATATTTCAGGCTTCACTGCATTGTGGACTGCAAATCGGGTAACAACAGCAGATTAACCCCAAAGTACAGCTGAAATTTCAGTTAATGGGTTTTTATCAATAGTGCATCGTATCAGGAATTACATGAGTATGAATATAAAGTCTGCAAAAAAGTATGCATGTGTATTGTGTCTGGATCTTGAAACGTTTAATTTTGTCGAATTAATTTAATTTGTCCGAGTCCCCTCATAACAGGGACGAAAGTGTTCCATCATGGATACCCTTTTCCCCGTCAGTCTTTAACTCTCCATGACCCCAAAGCTCTTCTTTTCTCCCACCTTACAAAACCAACAGTCAATAGGTCTATTTATCACAGCCACATTGATTAGGCAAGGAGCTTTGGGAGTTGAGATCACTGAGTTTGATGGCCACACACTTTTGAAGATGGCAACAAGGACATCTACTGGTTAAAAGAGGGATTAGCAAAAATCCATCTCAACACAACTCTTAAGAAATGAAAAAAAAAACAAAAAACATCAGTGATAAAACATAAAAATAACTGATGACAAAAAACAAACATTTAGATTATCACTGATATTTTGTTTTTATTTCTTATAAAATGAACAAAGAGCAACTTCAAAGTTATAAAAGATAAAAATAACTGCTACCAAACACAAACATTTAGGTTATCACCTGATATGCGGTTTTATTTCTAATATCTAAAACTCTGCGTGATCAAATATGGATATAAAATACATCCTTAAACAAATCTAAAAAAAAAAAAACTTTAACATCACCTATCAGCACTATACCAAGATCTTTTAGGTGTACAAAATGAGGCATGAATGGCCTTAGGTTTAAAAAAAATTAAATATGCTTCTCCTGCACTAACACCCACTTGCCATTTCCCAGAACATTTCTAAATTTGAATAAATTGTAGCGTTTAGACAGTTTGACTAGTTTGACTGGCTTAGTTTTCAGCCCAATCCATTTCTCCCCAAACAAAGGTAAACAGAGAAATTCTCCAGTTATAACAGTTAGGCACTAGTTATTCCATTTGCTTTTGCTTCTTACTCCACTCACTGAGCTTCCTTGGATTGCTTCAGCCATGATTTATTGTTCACCCGGCACCACGAGGCTCCCACTGCTTTTCCACACACTCTTAGAAAAGGCACACACACCTACACCACCTCATACAATATAAAATGCAAAACGTCAAGTAACTGTGATGATTGCATAACCATTTCTATTCAAAAACTTTTATTTTAAAATGTGACTTAAAAGCTTGATGCTATATCATTTACAGTACATCGTTGCAGCAATAGCACACAATAACAAATCAGATATTTGGCATTTTACATCTTAACTAAATATAAATAAGTACACATTCATGCACATATACACACATACACTCAAACACAATCACATACTTGGCAGAAGGTTTAAAGCAAAACGGCACACCTGTGTGTGTGTGTGTGTGTACACAGTAATTCTTTTAGATGCAATGGCAGTTCACAGAGTTTCATCATATTTACCCTTTGCAGCATACTGTTCTGTATAATGACAACTCTACACTCTCAGGGGCTTGTGTCAGCTAACAATGGAACTCAACAATGTTAGAATGGAATTCTATAAGGACGGGAAAAATCACTCGCCAGAGCACAGCATTGTTAAAAGAGCTCACTCTTCCAGTGGTTTAAATATGAAATTATTCCCTCTGTGTACCTGGAGCTGTCAGTAGATTTGAGGCAATATCCATTTGTGTGAAAAAGTTTGAGCAGCACTGGTCAATCTCTACAAAGAGATAATTTGCTGCCAATATTAGTGCACGGTTTCATATTTTAACATACTGGAGAAAGATAAACATTAATATATAACATGTGCTATAACTTTTGCAAAGACCACATTTTATTCTAAAATAAAAAAAACATCATTTGACTAGAACATTTCCATGTCCAAAATTGAGCTAGTTACCAAAGCATTAACTTCTCAGAGGGAGCTGATAAGTGTGAAAAAACCTCATTCTTCACCAACCTCCCTTCTCCACACCCTTCTTCAGTGGACGGAGCTCCTTTGCTGAAGGACAAAAACAGCTGGAACAGCAAAAGCTGCCAGGAGTGATCTCTGAGGAACCTTCACTGTTTCTGTTGATATACACAGTCTGCTTCACAACAGATCACCTCCGCACTCACTATCCCTTCATTATCACAACCACAACCCGCTTTTGGGTCTCATTCTAATGCAAATACAATTACGGCTACCTGACATCACCTCTGATCACCCGTGGGATTGTTGGAATGGCCTAGATTGAGCACTACTCTTGAATCAAATAATGCTCAGGAGTAACTCAATCCTTATGTGCTCTTTAAAGAGGTTCTAAGAAATAATAAACTTCTCAGTATGCTTTGTGTTGGTGCTCCTCTCATGTAAAAGAAGAAGACTATTTTACTAGTGGTGTTGTTCTCCAGATCTAAACTGTAGCTTACCACAGTGAGCACCAGAGAGCAAATGGAGTAAATAAGTATAGCTGTGGTATCTAATTCATGTAAGATGATGAGCTCCAGCATCTCTGCTGTAGATCAACAGCAATCATGAGACTAGCTGGAACACTCATTTGGAGTGCACACAAAGGAAGCTTCTTTAAACCACATCGCCTCCACTACGATACTGCCTTTCTTTCATACGACCCTTAGTGTTTACATCCTGACTTTGTTCTTGATGTGTTTGGCTTTAGAAGACACACGTTTTTAATGGTGAACATATGCCGTCCCAAAGCACTGATCACAAAGAAATGACCCTGAGCCTACCCCATGCATGTCTTGTGAGGCCTTTTTGCTTGAGATAAATAGTTATATATCTCAATCCATGTGCTAAATGGATTCTTTCCAAAATAGCATAAGAATCATGGAGGAATCTCTTTTTTCTAAGTCCATAACTAACCCTCTAGTGATCAAACTCACTACTGCCTTGATCGTCTGCGCTCTTACATACCAGGGCAAGGTCATTCTTTTTGGCAGCGGGGGGCTGCAGATATTCAGCAGAGCGGCCGACAGCTGGTTGCTTGGTAAAAGCCCGGATGAGTCTGGACCGGTAGTGATCCCCTGCCAGGAAGTAAAGGATAGGGTCCAGGCAGCTGTTAGCACTGGCCAGTGGACGGGTGATTTTGTATGTGAAGTTGACAATGTTGAGAAACCAACAGTCAGCCTCTAATACGCGGTAAGTATAGTATAGGGTGCGGGTGATGTGGAACGGAACAAAGCTAACAGCGAACACAGTCAGCACCACAATGATGAGTTTGATAGACTTCCTCCGGGACGAGCTGCGTCCT
Source organism: Brachyalestes nurse (assembly GCA_037974405.1). Classification (NCBI taxonomy): domain Eukaryota; kingdom Metazoa; phylum Chordata; class Actinopteri; order Characiformes; family Alestidae; genus Brachyalestes; species Brachyalestes nurse. The sequence continues at coordinate 1,704,183 of JBBPCY010000032.1, read as the reverse complement.
TGGCCAGGAGAAATGCCCTGCCTGGGGCGACAGAGTGCCCGAGCCATTAAGCAGTAGCACACCATGATGACAAGAAAGGGCACGCCAAAAAGAAGAACCATCACGACCGAGCAGTAAGTGACATAGTTTTCAAAATCGTTTGGGCTGCTGGTGTCGTGGCACAGCGTGTCGTTGTCCCGCTGTGTGGTGGTGACAAACATGAGGTTGGGCACCAGGCAGAGAGTCACTGTAGCCCACACCAGACCACACACCAGGTGGGCGTGGCGTGGCTTTACCAGCGTCAGGGAGCGGATGGGGTGGCAGATTCCCAGGTAGCGGTGCACGCTGATGCAAGTGAGGAAGAGGATGCTGCAGTACAGATTAGCATAGAACAGGAACCGGACCACCTTGCACAGGACCACACCAAAGGGCCAGTGACTTCGGTTAGCATAGTAGTAGATGAGCGTGGGCAGAGAGAGAACATAAAGAGTGTCTGACAGCGCCAAGTGGAACATGTACACTGTACTGGTGTTCCAGGGACGCATCTTGGTCAGGAACATCCACAAAGCCACAGAGTTGAGGGCCAAGCCCAGCACACACACTATGGAGTACGACACAGGGAGCAGGATGTATTTGAACTCTTCATCAAAACGGCAGCTTTTATTGACGTCCCCGGAATCCTCTGGAATTGACGTGGGAAAAGTGACAGAGATGTTTCCTTTGAAGGTCTGAAGTATTGAAGTCATCTTTTAACTGCAAACAGAATCAGGACAATATTTAGCAAACACAAAAACCCTTTAGTAACCCCTTTTAAACAACAGGGGTCAACATGTGACCATCACTCTGGTAACTACACCACTTCACAGTAGTTACTAAATTACTTGGTAACTACTAAAATGACTAAATAATTAGTTATTTCTAATGAGCCTTAAAACTAAGAACTGAGAAATGAGACTGCAATTTAAGAACAAACTTAGGTTTACTGTGATACATGCAAAATCTGCAAATATTAGGTGATTACACCAAAGCAGCAGTGTGTAGGCCACTTTGCAAATCTGTGCATTTTATTAATTTTTGTGTTTGTAACACTGTATAAGTGACTGTATTCTCTGTATTTTTTTCATATAAAAATGTTTATGTGTCAGCAAACGTAAACAAACAAACATAATGATCAGAATAAGATGCGTGCGTCTGTAGTGCGTTTGTGCTTGGTCTCTTACAAAACAGCGTGTCTCTTGTTACAGTTACGTTTATTTTTGCATACAACGTTTGTGTATATAAACCTTTTTTCAGATTCAGCTGCCTGAAAAGCCCAAAGAAACTTTTTAGACTATCCTAAGGCTGCTTATGAGCATTACTGTACATTCTCAAAGAAGGGCTTAACAATGAAAACAGACTCTTATTGTCGTCATTCGTACCACCACTTTCACCCTGACCCCTTCAACCTAGAGTTGAGGATGACTCCTTTTGTTATTCTAACATGAGAGAGATTACAGAGAGCACCAGGCAGGCAAACTCTCCTAGAGAACCCCCCACACTTCTTCACGAACAGATGTTAGACTCATGCCAGACATGTTGCAGATATTACAAAACCAGACTCCACTCTTATCCAGTATAACGCGGAATAAACCGACAGAATTACCACGGTTTCCTCCTTGAGTTATACTCATTTTACTGTGGAACTAAACACGAAGGGAAGGTTACTGCAAGAGCATGTGAGCTGCCTGCCTTGCCGCCGTTTGAATCTTCATTTAAAAGTCGATCCCGTTTCTAACATGAATGAGGAGGTAAATCAGGAGTTAGAGTAAAACACCTCGGAAAGTTGTTTGTGTTATTTTTGTTCTCCCCAGCTGTTAGATAAATTAGCTGAGGAAAAGAAACACTGATAGAAACGAGCAGTTCTTCTACTCACCGACTGCAGTAAACTCTCCCGTCTGTTCTTCAAGTGACGCTCTCTCTCACCCGCAGCGCAGTTCCGAGTGAAGAGAAACAAGCGATAGGAGTGACTGAGCATGTGTGGGTGTGTGAATGAGTGTGAAAGTGAGAGGTGCCCCGCCCACCAGGCACACAGACTCCCCTTATACGATCACAGTAATTACAGCTTAAAACTTTTCACATTCAACTCATTAAAATCCCAGCAGGGGCCCACAAATGGCAGAACGACGCACTGGATTCTATAAATCAACTTAAACAAGTTACACTGAAACCAAACTAACATTTCAAAGTCATTTTTAATTCCACATAGAAGTGTTCACAGAAATTCACAGAGAAAGGAAAGTATTCAGCCTCTTAAAATAAAAATAATGAAATGTACTGTTCAGAACAGTTGTGGTCTTAGGACTGCTTAGGCTTACTTTATGTCTTAATTAGCTTCAAAGGCCACTAAAATTCAAATAAACATTGTCTTTCTCTAACCTCAAAGTAATTTTTTGATGAGATATATACATATACATATATGAGAATTACTAGTGTCAAAATGCTTTTAATGTCATAGTTGATACAAGTCACAGAACTGATCTTAAAACGGCAGGTCTAAAACAGAATCACCTGACAAGTTATGTATGTAGCACTCTCATAAAGAAATAAACATTATGGGTGAGGCAGGCATTTATGCTGCCTTAGATAAAAGGTTAAATCAGGCCCAAAGTGAAGAAGTCGCTGTAAAATAATTCAGTCTCCAAAACAGCTTGACGGACACATAAGAGGTGGTCATGTTCAACACCATACAGAAAGTGTCTGTAATTCACAGACGAAGAAAACGACCTTAACGTGGCCAATGTAAAAACCAATGTAAGATGTGCTCAAAGTAAAGACCAGTGTTTGCAAGATGAATTCCATTGAAAGTTCGATGAACAATAGCAAAATGCACCCTCAAGATGAGCAGGAAAGACTTGGCTTACAAACAGTAACCCATGTAATACTGTGAATGTCAGAGGGAACATACGGTTTCAGAAGCTAGCTGCCAGGGGTTTGGCATGCAGGCAGGGGTTAATATTTACTCAGAGAGGACAGTCAGGAACATGGAAGAGCAAACGTTTGAAGGGAATTCTGGCAACAGGCACTGAGGGAAAAGGGCAAGATCTTACAGTAAGAGATCTTTATCTATACATAATCCCTCACAGAAGTTGACGTGTATGCAGACTGCTGAAGTGAAAGAAAGTTCATGGCCTGTATGGTCTCATGTTCTGCACAGGTACTGCGCAGAAAAGGCTCTTAATTTTTGTGGCAGGATTGGCAACGATGTTTCAGTCGGAAGTACTGTTCCAGACATCTTCAGACTGGTTTATCAGATTCTTCAGCTCTGTGATATGGTAGCTTGTTAAGGTATCTATAACAGTTTAAGGTATCTATAACAGCCAGTTTTAAAGGGGAGAAAACATAAAACATGACTACAGTACATTACAGTTGGAAAGAAAAGCTTAGGGATCAGATTGCAGATTGAGTTAAATAGTTGTAATGATAGGAATCAGAGGTTTGCTAAGTCTGTAAAGTAAATATAGCCTTTTAACTCATTATTTGAAACGAACAGTGAACCTATGGTGTCCTCTATGTTGTATATGTAATGTAGATATTGGTAAATAGTAAGGAAGACATATTTCGGGAACTATCTTATCTTACAACATATGCATTTCTACAACCTGTATGTTCACTTTGTGTGAAACACTGAGGCACTAGGTCCCAAGTTGATTCTCTGTGATGTGGCTTTAAGAGGCATTAAACACTTCAGATATCTGGTTCCTATTACAAACACTGTGAACAATTCTGACTCTGTAAACTTCTGTAGACGGGAGGATTTCACATCAAACCACTTTAAATGGTACAATTTTGGAGAAATATAAAAAACTGATGGCATTCTACGTAAGCAGAGAAATGGAACAAAGTGGCAAAAATGTGGACAAATTGTTAAAAATAAGAAAATTGTGATATAAGAACAGCATGCACAGCCCCAGTGTTAAGACAAGGAAATTTAATCTATTCATCATACAAAAATATTATATAACAGGATAAAGCATGCCTATATAGAATTACTAAATAGAGCATTAAAATATTTCAAGGCTTGTACACATGCCAAACATTATTTGTTCAAAACAGTATTCCTGTTTATTGTTATTGTTTCAAAACATCCATAACTGACCGGTGGTTCTACTGGAAAATGACACACACGGAGCCTTTATTTTCTTTATAACCAAGAATAGCCATTGGCAAGGAAGACAATCAGCCGTCCTTGCCTGTCAGAGATGACTAGAGGTTCGGGCAGCATAGTACTGCAGGTAAAGCAAGTAAATTGAGTGGGAAAGAGAGCGGGACGATGATTCACTGATCTCATCTGGCCTAGGAGAACCCCCAGGAATAGAGTTTGCTCAGTGTTATACCTCTCCTCTCTGTTTTACATAATAGTTTCAGTTTACAGGACTGACAGAGCAGTTAAGGCTTTGAGAAAGCATACAACAGCTGCAAAACTGACCAGAGCTGAGCGTTAGCTCTCCACTCACCACTTCTTGTGGTTAAGATTGAGAAAAGGAAGCAGGTTTGCCCACTATCAGAAACAGCAGCAAAAGTGCACTGCTTGTTTATCAGTTTTGTTGCTTGACTCACACAGAGAACACACAAAGACATGTTAGAACAAGCATTACTGAGTAACTATCACTGCCCTCTCTGCTTCTCCCTTTCTTTTTCGTGTTATGTGTGTTTTTTTACCAGGCCTTTGCAGTCCCAGGCCAGAAAAGGCAGTATCATTGTTTGACTACATGGATACTTGTTTGACTACAGGCAGCCCCACAGCACCAAAAGTAAGAACAAACAGTACAATTAAATAATGGTGAATAAGGAAGTGTTCACTTAAAAAAATATTCAGACACATCTTTGGGACACTAGCACTCCCTTATATGCAACAGCTAGTATGCAGTACTTTGTCTAGTTTCTGGATTGGTGTTTTTTTTTATTAACCTGTCAAAAAGCAGATCAAGCCTGCAATGTTTGATCTTCTACATTAGGAGCCTCATTTTAGTGGATCTTAACTCAGTAAATCGTCAACAAAAGAAAGACTGTACAGCTCTGAGGGAAAAGCATGAATCATCTGGGTCATGGTCAGATCAGGGAGGAGAGCCTTCTCTTCTTATGGTGCAAAAACTCACACTGTAAAAAATGGGAAGGGACTAGTTGTCTGGATAGTTTTATAGTTTTATATGAAGACAACGCAAACAGGTTGACACTTTACAATCTGATATTTAATCTACGACAGCACATATAATTTCAGATAGACCCTTGACCTGTTGGAAAATATGTGCTTACTTTATTATGCATTTTCAGAAGTACTGCAATACTGTATTCACAGCTTGCCTACTGGGCTTGGAACTGAGTGAACAAGACATAATTGTGTTTATTCAATGGATACTCATTGTGTAACAAACTCTCCAGTTAAGGCTGTCAGTGACAGGGTCATTGGTTTGATTGCATTTGCACTGCTTCTCTATCATGAATATGAAACACAAGATCCCCCTTGAAGAGAAGCAGCCAATTTTCTCTGCAAACAGCTGATTCATGTAACTGCTTAATAAAAGGATAAAGAACTGAGCTTGCATAACAGAGGATGACATTTGGAACCCAGTGAACAGAGTATGATGACAAATATAGTAGAACCAGGGAGGAGAAATGGGGACTTTATAGTTCCTGTACAAATAATGCATTGGGTCTCTGTTATACATGTAAATTGTTCAATAACATATGGCTGGGTTACTCAGTGTGCTGAGAGACCAAGTGTAATATTTCACATGGTCAAACACTTCCCTGATTCAAAAGGACTGATGTAAAACAAGGTGCAGAGTTAGATTAACATGTGAGAAACACATGTGTTGCCTGACATCCCATATTTACTGGTCTCACAACAAAGGCAAACTTGCTCCTAGCAGACAACATTACCATGACAACTATTACCTATGTGATCCTGGAGCAAAGATATGGGGATGGTTAAATTTACAACAATAAGACTAACCATCATTTTTGTGCAGTGCCAGTCAAAATCTGGACTCACCTGACTGAATATATGTTCTTCATCATCATAAAGACATTTAAATTTGAATAGTGAATTTGAGGTGTATGTGTGAAATTACTTTTATAACAAAGAAATAAATAAAACTGAGGCTGGGCACGTTTATGCGTTAATATTGCCGTAACACATTATTTACCTAACGCTGACAATACATTTAATCGCGCGTTAAAGGTTTTTTTTTTTTTAATTTATTAACACACAACAGCACAATGTGAACAATGTGAAATTCTTTCTTTGCTTTTAACCCATCCACCAAGTGAAGCAGTGGGCTGCCTCCAACGAGGGGTGCCCGGAGAGCAGTGTGTGGGGACGGTACCTTGCTCAAGGGCACCTCAGTGGTGACACTAGCAGTTGAGAGTTTCGAACCCACAACCTTAGGCCATCCAGCTGGTGCTTGTGGGTGCGCGAGTGCAGCACTATACATCTTGGCTGCTTTTCACAGGGGTCAGGTGCCCAATTACTTTTGTATATATTATATGGACAAAAGTATTGAGACGCCCGCCTGACCACTCCTGGGGCCGTTAAAAAGGTATCACCGAGCCCTAGCTATCTGTGAAGTTTCACATTTAGAGTGCGAGATATATTTTTCATATTTAACATTTAGATTTAAGATCATTTAAGGCAAAT
>JBBPCY010000032.1:1678975-1694068 GCA_037974405.1 Brachyalestes nurse | reverse complement strand
GGCCCCAGGACAGACCCCTGGGGGACACCTGTGGTAACTGGAGAGGGTTGAGATGAATAAGATTTAAGTTGGATAAACTGAGTGCGGTCTGAGAGATATGATTTAAACCAGTCAAGAGGAGTATGCGTTATGCCGATAGATCTATTAATCTATTAAGAAGAATAGTATGGGATATAGTGTCAAAAGCTGCACTCAGATCAAGAAGAATTAGAATGGTGAGTAAACCAGAATCAGCTGCCATGAGGAGGTCATTAGTGATTTTTAATTAGGGCAGTTTCTGTGCTATGAAGGGGGCAAAAGCCAGACTGGAATTGTTCATACAAGTTATTTTGACTTAAGAGTGAGTGGATTTGAGTAGAATTTTAGAAAGGAATGGTAAATTTGAGATAGGACAGAAGTTATTTTAATTATTTGGGTCAAGATCAGGTTTTTTCAGTATTGGGGTTATAGCAGCGGTTTTAAAGGGAACACTGCTGTTAAAAAGCTCCTTATTTGTTTAAAGTGTTTGCAAACCAGTTTTATTGCACTTTTGTTCATATAGCAGTACTTTAAAAATAATTGTGCAATACACTACCTTTGAATTAATCATGTAATTAATCGTGTTTAAAAATTGTAATCGTTGCCCAGCATTAAATACAACATATTCTTAAATGTTCCCAAACAAATAGATTTTAGTAACCAAGTGGTTTTTCGGAACACGCCGTACCTCATGCCGAGCAACCCAGGTAGCACATCATGCAGCTGCTTGAACAAATGTTTACGTGTATGCAAAGCTGTGTCAAGGAGGGTCTCGGAAAGGAAGTTTTTCCTTTTGGTCACTGCATAATTCTGTATGTTATTTCAAATGTTTGTCTTCCCTGTTATTCTAAAACACGGAATATATTAAACGTAAAAATGCCCTTCTGTCAGGTAATCTGTGATGATGATCATGATCATTATAATAATCATGATCTATGATCATGATTATTATTATTATTGATATTAACAGCAATAATATTAACAGTAACAACAACAACAAAAACAATAATAATAATGTGTGCCTGTATTTAGTCCCAGACCTTGGGCAAATTTTCCAAGATCCTTCTACGATGAGATGGGTTTGTGACTCCAGAAACACGTAGGTCCTCCTCAGTAATGCCACTGCAGAGAAGGCAGAATTTAGTCACCTTACTTTATTTGCACCGATCTAATTCCTCACATAAAGGTTATAAGTCATGAATGCCCACTGCATAACATATGTTAATGTGCATAACATATGTTAACATGAGAAAATGTTCACACAGCACTTCTGAACATGGTTTTGGCCTAATCTTGGACTAACTGCAATACCAAAGAAATATTTGCGGTGAGTTCCCAGGATAGATGTTTCTCACCTGAAGTAGTCTAGGTCATCCCAGCCATTAAGACTAAGACCCTGAGCATAGCGCTGTAGCCCCAAAGTACTCAGCAGTTCTTGCACTGTCTCTGGTGCAGATACCTATGTACGCCAACAAATAAGCAGTATATGAACTTTACAAATTTACATAAAGCCATATTTTGATATTATATAGATAAATACATTTTTTAATAGATGCACAATGAAATTAGTAAGCTATGTTGCTAAAAAGCAGCCGTAACTGTATATCTGTAACTTTGTAATATTTAACTGGTAAATACAATGCTATGCTTTTCATAGGTTTCCATTTCTCTTAATTCACCTCTTTCTCCCAGCAATAATTAGCTTCAGAGGCCAAGGCATAATCATATCCATAATGCCTTGGCTGGATGGATCTGTGATTCAAGGGATACGTCTTCTCTCCTGGCAGGAAGTCCATCTCACTCAATGATTTGGCTATCTGTAGAGCAGTGAGTGAGTTATCTCCTGAAGCTACAGCTGGGTGTTCTACAACCCAGGGAACGGATGCCTCACAAAGGGGAAGTTTGGTGGACTTGTACGGGTAGAGCTTTGGTCCATTGCGTGCTGGCACTTGCTGCTCCTGGTTCAGCCTGGAATTCTCTTTCTTAAGCATCTCTTTGTGTGACCTTTGCATATCCTGTGCAAAAACGGAATGATTTATATAAGAATTGCTTAAATTCTTGACAGGCAAAATAGAGTCTTGAGTTATGTAGGCCCTTTGAATTTGCGACCGAAAAGGATTTGTTGTGGTGTTCTTTTGGCTTTGTGAAGGATTCGATAAGTCAGGTCCAGGGAAGAGCTGATAGGACGAAGCAGGCTGAGGTGTCATTTGGGCTGGCCGATCGCAAGGTGGTGTGTAGGGCGGCAAGGAGCAAGGAATCTCGATTTCAGTAAAGTCAGACCTGCGGGCAGCTCTCCGCTCATGGCTTAGTCCCCCCATGACTTTGGGAAGCAGAATTGCTGAATCTCTGGCCCACACACTGGACTCCTTGGGCAACGGGTTCTCCTCTACGTTTCGCAACATGGGAACACCCTCAAAGATGAAGTAGGCCGGGTTAGTGTAGCTGCTTGGAGCTGCAGGGCGGGTGGCTGAAGGAGCTCTGAAACAGAAACAGACAACAGAACAAGTCATAGGTCAGTACATGAAGTGGCTTTGGTTAAAAAGACAGTGCCACTTACAATACAAGACCTCCCTTATAATTTTTATTAATGGTTATTAATTAGTTTGTGAATATCCTAAAGTATTAATAAGCAACTATAACACATTAATAAAAAGGCAACAGTATCCTCTTATATCTGATGATGAATATCAGATAAAGCTGACAGGTATAATGCCATATAAAGGAGAACACACAATCTGAAATTTTAGAGTATAGGTGAATGTGGGCCCACTACTTGGAAAGTAACAGGCTACTTTTAACCTTTTTATTGATGCATTTCTGCATAATTGCTGATAGCTTATATTTACCGTGCTTATGGGTTAATTAATAACTATTAATAAGCTAATTAATAACACCCACTCAAAGTCCTACATAAAGCAATATCTAAATGTTTTCTCTTTGTATTAATAACAAAGCAAGGTACTCACTGACTGGGGGGTGCACGAATGGGTGGAGGAGACCAAGGGCCCCTAACTGGTCCCTTATCTTCCTTCTCAAAGCAGAACCACTCTGTAACAGGTACAGAGACACACATTTCATGCCAAAGGTCTGTATAAATAATGAAGCTGTCTAGGGTATAAGCCTGGGGCGTACAGAGAGAGTTGGCACACTCACGCTCAGCGTCCTGAAGGCCTCAGGATGCATCTGGACAAGGTCTGTCAGCAGGGAGCCAAAAGAGGAAGCCATAACAGATAAAAGAGAAAGCAGAGCCGGAACGACAGAGGAACCAAAAGAGGAAGAGGCATGGAGGCTGCACAGTGAGCAGGTTAAATATAAGGAAGCGATAGAGGAAAAAAAAAACAAATGAAGAGCAGAAAGGACAGGAACCTGACTCACCATAGATCCTTTTACGAGTCTGGCGTCTATTTGGTGGTACATAGACCTTAATTTGGCCTCGGATGGAGCCCATCTCTTCACCCCTATGGGTCAGGCAGGTCTCAAATGATTCTGAGGAGCTGGTTATTACTGACTGCAGTGCTACACAGCACTCGCCTGGTTCAAAGCAAATTGCACAAATATACATTACCGCAAACCAAAATATCACTGTCATAAGTTTATTTAGAATGGAGTTGGCTGTGAAACTAAAGGAGGAGTTAATAACTTACCATATGACTCAAAGCCATCACAAGATTTCACAGACAGGAGCAAATGTTGGTCCCGTAGATACTCCATATCTGAGACAAGGGGCTGAAGCTGGGCAAACAAAGGAGAAAGCCTTCAGAAACAGTCAATCCTATAAGCCTGACAAAGCAAAAACAAAACAAAGTATCTTTCTTTTGTTAAAAAAAGGACAAAACAACAATTTCTTTGGTATTTGGTATGTTCCCATTTTTTGCTCTAATCATAGCATGCACTGCCAAATGTTTCCCAAATTAGTCAATGAAAGGTAGATTAAACCAATTTGTGAGTCACCTGAACACTCAAAAAGAAAAAAATTACTTTCTTTTATGATTGATGTCACAAATTTGTTTGTTAAAATGAAATAGTAGCAATGAAATATTCCAGAATCTTGAATATTTCTTCTTCAGTTTCCATTTCTTCTTCAGTTTCTATGGCTTATTTGTAGTTTCAGATGGAAAAAATGTCAGATTGGTGTGCTGTGTCAGATTTTGGAGCACACTGTACATACAATGTATAGTGTATAATAAATACCTGTCTGGAAAACTGACCAAATGTATTTTATTTCTATTTACACCAGTGTCTCTTAATGGACATACAAGGAAAAAGTTTAATTAATGCTGCATCTCTGAACCTTAGGAAGTTGTTTGGAAGACCACCCCAGTTTGAGGAACCCAGGCACTTCGCAGCACTGCGAGTCATTTTCCGTCGAACGGCGCAAGTCTACACAGGAAGAGGGCAAAAACAGAAAAGAAAACAAGAAATGTCTCATGACCCACTGCCATTTTAACAAAAACAGGCCAGACAAGCAGACTTGAGCACGCTTTTTAAAGTGAAGAAAAGTGTGAATAAAAGGCACCTTCCAGACACCGAGAGTGGAACTCGATGAAGAACTTTGCCTTGCTGGCAGTCTTTACTATGGCTTCAACTGTCTCCAATTCTATCATAGCCCGGTCAGAACATGAGTTTGAGTCTACCTCCAAGACACAGACAAATGCATTTAGTCAGCAAGAGAGTACTGTCTATCACAAATGTTGTCAAGGAAGCAGTAGTCTTCAAAGCCATTGCACTTCAACATTTTGTCAAGATAATCAAATGTGACTAATACCAAAATCTACCAAATACCCATTATTTATGATACAATGAACAAGCTGAAGCGAATCCTCTGATTATGTTCTCAGAGTTAATTACAAATCAAGCAGAAGTGAGCTGCTGCAAAGGAAATTCCCATTACAGAAGTGCACACTCAGCAACTCCTCAATAACCCTATGAGTTACTGCATAATGAGGAACCAGGCAATAAGTTTGTTAACAAGACTCACACTGAGGGAAAAATGAACAGTGCCAGTTTCATGCAGTTCACAAACCTTGTCTGGGGATCTGTACTGTCACCCCGACTTGAAATGTAGCAAAAACAGGAGAGTGATCACTGGTGAAGATGTCATCGGTGCAACCTAAGAGAAAAGACTAAACTTGAAGAGCACCAAAGAAAATGCAACATATTACAAACACCATACTCAGCATTCTGGTGTTTTCCTAATTCTGACATAGCTTTCATGCTCTTGCACCAGAAAGTTAAAGCCGAGTTTGCATATTCATTTTTGTACTATGAGTGGCTTTGCTAAGAAGGAGAAATTGTATAGACTTGCTTGTTTTAGAACAGTAGGACAGGCAGGATATGACTCTGATGGTGGACCACAGACCAGTACCAAACTTTATACTCGCATTGTTTTTCATTCAGAAATGCCACTAAAATAACAGTCCAGTGTTTGATTTTGTTCTCTCTCAGCATATATGCAAACCAACAAAAATGTTGTCGGTCTGGTCACCATCTTATGACCATTTGTGCTATTTCTCAGAAACTGATTGCTTGTGTGGTTGCCAGTGAGGCACATATTGAGCATCTTATCTTATCTTTAAATATAATTAGAAAGAAAAACTAAACCAAAAGGCTTTTTATTCAGTCACCACAGTAAATACTGAGTTATATTATTCTATAGGAATGCAATAAAAGTCAAGACCTGCCAGCTGATCCTGGCCATTTAAGAGGTAAGGTTCAGTTGGTTCAAAGCTTTTTGGTCTGTAAATTTTGTATTTGGGATACTTTAGTTTTCTTTTTACAAAAACCTTCCACAGATTGACAAGAATTATCAACACTGGGGTACAGAAACACTGTTGTTAAACATACCATATGAAGTACAAGTGATATAAGTTCCTGGGTATGATTTCCACAAAACACGGTCACACCATGAAGGCCCATTTACTCGCACCTAGGCCAAACAGGAGAACTTGAATCAAGAATGTGCATGTGCAAAAGCTGTTCTACATAAAATTATCATTCACTGACAATGAATCTGCTGGAAACAACATACATTCTTGATGTCCTAAAAACTTTTGCTCCCCTCAGCATTTGCTCTCCTCGTTTAAGGATATAAACACACAGGTACGGCCATGACTGTGGCTCACCTCTACGTTGAATGTGTCTCTATTTTTGAGCTATTTTCAGACCTATTTTCAGACACTGAAAATGATTATTATTAGCACTGCATTGTTAGCAGATAAACCCATCATCACACCACTCACAAGAGGTTCAGACTGGTGGTGACTGTCTGGCTACAGAGTATGGTGAGTTATGAGCAAAACATGTTATCACCAGAACCTTAAAGAGCTGTATATCGTCACCGCTGAACCAAAACCTTGTATCGCCTATAGGCTACTTTACAGGAAAATGAAAAAATAAAACAAAACACAAAACATTCAGTGCCAAATAAAGGAATGAAAGTCACTTTTGGACCATTTCTATTTGTCTGTTCATGAACATTTAGCAAAGGATGAAAGACTGCTGGTACTTTCAACTTATTTAAAAATTGTAAACCACCAAAGCTAATCATTAATACCAAAAAGTCACTCTAGTAGTCTTTTGTATACATTCATGCTACTCAAATTATTCAGTTTGGGTCTGCAAGTGTGTTTAAAATATGTACCACATAAACAAGGTTGTGGTTCATTATGTGCATTTTTAGATGCATGATGATGCATAAAACAAGTATAATGAGACACAGAGTAACTGAAACCAAGCATTCTACCCCACTGGTCTTGTATTTCTGCCATAGGTAGCAGTCTCTGGAGCCACGTTCATATCGATAGGTGGGTGGAAATGCAATCTTCTCCTCCTCTGAGTAGTTGGAAAGAGTAAATATAAATAACAAACAAACAAACAGCATGGTACATAAAACTGTATATCAATGCACAACATTATGTGTTTTAGTGTATTGTTTTCTATCACTGAAGTGCTAAGATCCATACTGAAGCTAAAGAAGGCCTTTCTTCTATGGCGCTCTCGGGTCAACTGGTCTGCACACATCAGCTCATCAAACTCCCGTTTAGACACATGCTTTAGAATGTCCTGCAAAAGGAAGAGTGAGTCAGCAGTGAAAAGCCTTGATCTCAGAAACTGATAGGGTAGGGGATACATCTCACAGTTTTGTTCCAAAGTTGTTCAGAGGAGGCTGTTGTGACATCGACAAAAGGAATCAAATGAATATTAAACACAAAGGGTCAGTTTCCCGGACAGGGATTAAGCCTAGTCCTGGATTACATAGGGTAGTCCAAGACTGAGCTTAATCCCTGTCTGGGAAATTGACCCAAAGGCTTCAACACGCTAGAAAGCATATGTGACCTGGACGTCAAGATCCAGACGGTAGTTGAGGTCACCACACCAGAAGAGGTGAGTGAAGCGCATGCTGATGTCAAAAGCACCAAGCTGCCGGTCCCCTAGGGACAACAGTCTGAGGATATCTTGGAAATTCTGGTTCCTCCTGGAAGGTAACAAAGAAAGAAATTTTCATTTGAGGTGATGCACTTTTGTTATTAAACGTGGAGAGAAATGTGTCATGAGTACTATCCTTGCATAAATGCACAAATTCTATTCTGTTTGTAAAGTGACCATTCTGTCATACGTGAACACACCACAGCACACAGTGTGAACAGCACAAAATTCTTCCTCTGTATTTAACACATTCACTAAGTGAAGCAGCGGGCAGCCAAGAACACAGTGTGCAGGGACGGTACCTTGCTCAAGGGTACCTCAGAGGTGTTTAGCAGTCTTGGGATTTGAACCCATGACTTTCTAATCGCAGGGCGAACGCCATAACCACTCGGCCACCAGCTGCCCCATATAAGTGATAAGAGTTCCTGGTTGTGATTTCCACAAAACACGGTCGCACCATGAAGGCCATGCTATATATTATCCAACATTTTCAATAAAATAGAAAAAATATCTGACATAGTATCACTGTATACATCATGTACATGTTGATTAAAATTTCAGTGTCTCTAACTTATCCTGAGCATAAGTGTCCACTCTAGGATTGTTGATTAAGCAAGAAAGGAAACTGTTTGAAAATGGACCGGATGTTGAAATTAGTGCATGGATGTAGGTGTGGCGAATACCGGAGTGCTTTCTCACTGCCGGAGGTCAGGTGGCAGTTCACAAAGCCCATGGATGTGCCATTAAAGAGGAAGGAGATGCCCACAGCCCCTTTGTTTCCTGCAAGCAAATTCAAACAAAAACTGTACTCCTTCTACAAACAGTTCAATGGTCTGTTGCACCTCATATAAATATGGAAAGAGAGAGAGAGAGAGAGGAGAGAGAGAGAGAAAGAGGTAATGTACATGAGATTTTGTTTTAGGATTGACTATACCAAGTGTATTGCCCAGTCCTGTCTTCACACTGGCTGTGCTGACTTGGCTGATAAGTCCCTCATGTTCTGGTCTTACGCACACAACCAGTCTGATGTTCCACAGAGACTGCAGCGCCACCTGTATGACAGTCATAAGCAACGCAGGTGTAGAGAATAGGGAGCTAATGAGCTCCATTTGTAGGATTTATTACATATAAATCAGTTTATTCAGTCACAGACAATGAACCACTGCCTCAGCGTGCTCCAAGGGAATAGTACTGTTATGTATAATATTAATTTTACATTGAACACTGCTACCACATTCCACAAGCCTCTCACCTGTTTGAAGTCGATATGAGTAGCACTCTTGAGTGAGGCCCTGATGTGCTCCACCCACTCTTTCTCTCCTTGCGGATTGTCTTGGGTACCAAATGCATAAATGTCATGAGGTAACAAAGAAACAGACTCATCAGGGGTCAGACCCAGACCACAGCAGGTCACCCAGGATTGCAGACTACGAGGTGGGGGGGAACCACCTAGAGAAACACAAAGGCACACCAGCGATGCTTCATTATCATCCTCATTACAGTTAGACCCAGTTTGGGCACTCAGCGCTGTATTTAGACAATATAAATCTACATGGGCCATACTGGTGTATTACACATTGACATGGCTACATTTTATTTACAGTATACGTACTGTGCAAAGTTACTGACATATTTTAACCAAAAGAAATGTACAAGCTTACCCATGTTCCATGTTCCTACAAAAACAGAAATGACGTCGAGCTCGCTTTGTTGGTTATGGGTAGTCTTCATCAGCTGCAGAAGCTGGCAGAAGGCCTCCCTTTTCTACAAAAGAGAAGACAACATGTTAGAATTTTCTCCAAAAAAATGTAATTGTACTACTTCCATAAGATTAGGGCTATCAGTTAAATCAAGTAAACTTGATAATTCTTCAGAATCTACTTGATGAATCTGATGAATCTGCATGTGATCAACTAGGAGTTGCATGATGATAAGGTATATTTTAAAATCTTCTGTTGGTTTGTCATAGAATTAGAATAATATGGTGATGATGAAGATAATGATGATGATGATTATGATGAATGATGATGATGATGATGATTAATTACATCCTAATATGTTTTCAATAAGCATATCTTTAGCACTTCAAGAATGCGGATCAACTGCACATTTCAGCACAAAAAAAGCATAATTTGTCCCGTTTAACTGGATTGAGTGCAAAGTGTAACTCTCTCAGTAAAAATCACTGAACTTGTAATTTTTGATTTTGTGTTGAATATTTTGCCACATCACGCAGCCCTGGTGACAGCCATAATTGAGAGACCTCTGTTTCTTTTTTCCTTGTCTAACCTTTAAGCTTTCAAACAGCAGTTCTCGTGAAAGGTGGTGATGACTATCAATGACCATCCTCAGCTTGGCTGGGCTGCTCTGAAACTTCACCAGCTGCACGACTAACATCAAAACACACATGATATTAGACAGTCGAACAGGAAAATTCTGTGTCAGTCGTGGAGGGCCTTAGTCTAGCAAATTTTGGTGATTTCCTTTTTAATACAAACGTACTAAATCTAAACAGATCAAACTATTGACTAGAATCAGGTGTGACTGGACAGGAAAATCACCAAATTGTGCTAAACTCCAACCCTCCCAGACAATACACGGACAAGTATAAGTCTTTCAGTTCCACAATGCAGTGCATGGCACAAGACAAACTCACTCCTGTCGAGTGTGACTGTCTCCACGCCCAATGAGCTGACCTTCCGGTCAAAGAGAACAACCCCATTGTCCACATCCACCGAAACTGTCTGTTTGCCATACCGGACCACTTTAACCTAAACGTGTACAAAGTTAGGGGAAAAGTTTATTTTACTGCACATTACCTGATGAATCATTTGTGATTAATAAGTCCACACCATCTCATGCAGTGCATTATTCTTACTCAGCACAGCAGTGACACTGATTTAACAATGGAATGTGTGTGTGTGTGTGTGTGTGTGTGTGTGTGTGTGTGTGTGTGTGTGTGTGTGTGTGTGTGTGTGTGTGTGTGTGTATCACTTTTACAGCAGTGCTGCAGAAGCTTTTAAACACTGTCCACAGGTAGTGGATGAGGACCGATATCTTACCTGAAAACTGTGCACAGGGATGGATTTGGTATGGTGTTTTACAGATGACATGGGCTCAGGTGCAGGCACTGGCTGCACAGATAGATTATGATTGGTAACAGCCTCTTGAAGGGCCTTGAGAACCTATACAAGAAATGGGGCAATGTGCTTATAAATCAAATTAAAATGGAAGAAAAAAATGCATTATGAAGATTAAGAAATGTAGGTTGTGTGAACATTCAGAATGTGACCAGATGGAAGCTGTTAACTAGTTTTTTTGTATACCCTCTTCTCCAGAGAAGATAGCAGGTTACACAGGGTTGTTATCTTGTGGAGCAGAGAATCCAGGTTTCCCTCTGGACTTCTTCCCATATTCTAGAGAATACATAACAAAACAAGAAAGTGTTAGAAATTTCATGTCCAATGACTTGATCCAAGTTTGTGTAGATCTGAATATCTGAATTAATTAAGGAGCAGGACGACCTTCCTTTAAACCACTGTCCCCAGGCCTGGTTTCAGAGTAGCCTATATTTTCTGTACATTTTTGTGTTTTCCCTGTTCTAACACCTGACAGAACAAATAATCCAATTAGCAAGCATGTATTATGTTGACATGTGTGTAAACACTAAAATGTGTGTGGTAGGTGGTACTCTGGGACAAGGAAACTGTATCTTAGCGCAGTGGTTACCCAACCCGGGTCGGGGAGGCTTATTTGAGTGTTTTTACTGCATATTTGAGTGTTTTTACTGTTCCCAGCAATTAATCAGCTAATTGACATCCCCTTAATGAGCTGAAGGAAGCTTGTTATGAAAGGCCAAACACTAAAAAGTGTAGGGCATAGGGCACCCAAGCACTCGGGCCAGGAATCTCTGACGTTCATAGATGGGAATTTAACACCCAAGTGAACCACAAGAGGGTGCCGTTTCTTGTGTTTACCACGCTGCTGTTTTTAATTCGTATGGAAAAACTGCACATTTCTTTGACTGTACATTACCTGCTGAATCAAAACTCATTATATGAAAATAGGACCTCTTGGTTACACAATTTCTGTAACTTGTAAAGAACATGAATTTGCTAATAAGTGTAATTTAACGCTTAGGTATAGTAATTCACAAAAAATTCTGCAAGTAAAAGGGGTATGTATTTTATTTAAAATATTATTAATAATATATACAAATTTCATGTTTCCGTACAGACAACCTTTGAAGTTGCATCTCAAATGTTAAAAAGTAAAACAATTTGAAACAAACTTTTCCAATGCTCACATTAACACGAAATATATTACACTAATAACATTCATTTTAGGGAAAAAAGAATTGTGCCTTTTAAGGGGAAAAAATGTTGTGCCCTTCGTGCCCTTTTACTGTTTTCTACCAATACACAACTTGTTTAGCCTTAAAAAATAATATTGTCACATTAAGTGTCATAATAAGGAATAAGTCACGTAAGTTCCAAAGTTTGTACGTTTTGTTAAATCATCATTGATCATTTGTCATAACATGTCACATTCCTCCATCACATATTCAGTTTGATGGGGACTTCCCACTGCAATTTTTGCACAAAGAATTCAAGTGTTTACTGAGATTAGAAAATGGGGACAAGAAGTTATGTTTTCTTTTTTGATAATTGAATTTTCCCCGTTTGCTGAGTGATATGAGAAAGGAGGGCCATCATACCCAAGCAGAGAGAGCAAAGCCAACTGTGCCTCTGATAGCTAGGGCATCACTCAAAATCGAACTTGCCATATTTCAGATTTGTACCAGACAAGAATTACCTGGGTCTTAGGACAGGTCAAAGGGCAACTGGGATAGTCAAACACTTTAGCCAGAGTCTCCAAGCTGGACATGGTCTGATCAATCTCACTGCAAGTAGAAACATGAATGAGACATTTTCCTCAGTATAACCTAATAAAATATCTTCAGTACCTTCTCCTGTTTTCCTTCTCTGCAAATATATGTTTCCTGAATATATTTGCATTGATGGCCAGAGGCTAGTGAGCTATTTGCATAATTGTAAATTAAAATGACATTCTTCTATATTGTGTCACCACATTGAGTGAATACATTGTTTGTTTGAAGCAGTGGTGTGGTACCTGTGAAGTTTATGGCAGGTTGTGTAGAGGATCCGCTGGAGGAAGTGTAGCCCTGAGCCTCCTTTCTTCAGGGTCTCCAGATCCTGAGCCACATCCCCTCGCAGATATTCACTCAGCAGAGCCACCATTTCAGAGGCCACACTGTTGATAAAGGCAAAGGTATCTGCAGTTACAGAATCGCTGGAGCCACAGACAGTAAAAGAAATGCAGAGGTTTCTAGATTTTGCCAACTTTTACTGCAGGTTCTCCCACATTATACAGCCAACAATATCAATGTTTATTCAACACAACACTCTCTGATGCTACTAATTTTAATGGTATATTTATGTAACTTAAGCACAGAATCGAATCCTTTTAACATGCTACTTTTTTTAGAATAGTTCTAAACACACACAAGGAAGTTATAAATCTAAACCTAAGATCTCCTCAGCTGCTGTGTTTCAAGATGGCTGGGAGTTGAGCCCAGGACCTTCTTGTTGTGAGGTGACAGTGCTACCCCCAAAATAAGTATTATATTGTATTTAAATAGTCATGTAGTGGATCCTCTCACAGATTTTTTTTAAGACAACAAAAAATATTGCTTTCTCTGTGTTTTGATTTACTAGAAGAAAATGACCACGTTGAAATTCCGTCTTTCCTAAAACTCAGAGGTTAATTTTAATTTATTTGTATAATACTGACACCGTCATTCAGAGGCACCACTTAGATAACCCCTGTAGCATTCAGACACATATTATTTTGATTATATGCACAGTGATATTACATTTGAGTTATCATGCAATATTAATTGCTGCAACAAAAATACTTTTTAAATCTGATAGACAAGTGTTAGCTAGGTAATTTCCACCAGATTGCATTCACTTCATTATTCCCTTAAACAGTGGTTCCCAGACCAGTCCTGCAGGGTTTTCCCGCTCCCAACACACCTGAGCCAACTAATCAGTTAACTACCCAGCTATTCTTCAGCTGAAGTGTAAACACTCAAATATACTGGACATTGGGTACTCCACGACCGGTTTGGGAATGCTCCTTTCTCCTAACTAAACTCATGACTTGTCAGATTAGATTACGATGCCTTACTATTTTCTCACTCTCCTGTGAAATGACAACTCCTTTTGCAATGAATTTAATATCAATGGTCTTTAATATTTCCTCACTGAACTCCTTCTATCTATGTGTATAGTTAAATGAAAGTTAGCTACAGCCTCTTCTCTTGTTATCAGAGCACAATTACGGCGATTAAAACTGATATGATTCCATGGAATGGGAATGTTTAGTCTCGACAGAGCGGTGGAAGAAGGAGTAGGATGTGTTAGCTACTGCTGTGGTTCTGGGGGGGTTGTGAGCAGTATGAAGTCACAAATTAGGTACGCATTTGCGCTGTGAACACTGAAAACTGGTGTGCATTTTGCATACCGCTTACGTCTATTCGGGCTTGCGTATCACTGATGTCAATCCCTGGTAATTATGGTATTTTACATTCCAGCACTGCAGGAGTTTACCATTACATTTTCCTTAAGGGTAATAAGTTTAAAATGAAATAAAAGTGTTTTGGGTGTATATTTAGGGGCATATTTAGGGTTTACTCTGTTTTATCACATGAAAACAACACGGTTTTTCACTATACACAGGTGCTCTTGGAACATATGGAGCAATATACGTATATAGCAAATAATAAAGGACATCTGAGTCCATTTAAGAAGCCTAAGGAGCATCACATGAGTTGGGTCACCTGGGGGTGGTGATTTCCTGCAATCTTTGCAGCAGTAACTGAGGTGCTCCGGTTTGGGATGCTGAAGGAGACTGGCCTGCAGGGGGAGTTGAAGCTGCAGGAGGAGAGACGGACTTGAGGCTCTTTGCTGACCCTTGAGCCGGCTTCTCATCATCTCCATCTAGAACATACATATTATAAAAGCCACAATGACAGATTTGTCGTTTTTTCACCAAACATTCTAGACTCCAGGAGTTCCAAAAGCTCTTCTAGACCATTGAGGATCTAAAAATTAAAGATTCTGCTTTTTACAAGAACCACACCAGATGGGCCTCTTTACATAATGGGACACTTCTGGAAATCCCCAAGCGCATCTTTAATAGTGAAAAAAATAGGACTGTAATGGGACTTTAGATGTACACTCTTTATTGTATTATCAGTAACAAAAGCTGGATATTGTTCTAAATAAACATTTAGGTGACATACTCAATGATCATCATGACACTTTTTAACATCCACACATTTAAGAGTTTCAGAATTCTCACGATTGTCAGATATTCTCATGATTCATTTTGCATATCAAATAAACAAAGAAAAGCAGATTAAATATAAAAAGGTACTTGTCGGTTCTGCATTAGAGAACAGGAGAGACTGTTATTAGACTTGTTTAATCAGCATGGCTGTCCGGAGAGAACAGCCCAGAGGAAGAGTGGTGGAGCGAATGGGTGACTTACGTGCACGTGGGCAGCAGCACTTTTCTGGACAGCAGGGCAGCTCACGAAACAACAACACGTATGGGGACAACA
>JBBPCY010000032.1:1633308-1678875 GCA_037974405.1 Brachyalestes nurse | reverse complement strand
AGATCTTTAAGTCCATCTCATGAAAAATCGGAGCAGAAACAAAGGTGTTGCGTTTATATTTTTGTTGAGTGTATATGTATATGTGTCCAGGGAATCCACTACCACCAATAGAAAGCTTCACATTTCAGTACTTTCAGAGATGTTGGTGGTGATTAATGCATCAAACCTAATGTTTCTCTTATATGCTTTTGCATTTTAAGACCTCTAACAATCTAGTAATAAATGACCATGTAGTCAAAAGGGACTTTATTTAGGTATTATTTGAAAAAAGAAATAACAATAAAACAGGGAAATCATGATTTTGGTGCTTAACTTACTTTCATGTATTATGATTGGCCCACTAAGATTTTTTAACATTTCTATACATTGTACAGAACAGCAGTGCAAGAAGCAGGATTGTTCTTAAATTCTGCTTCATGCACTGCTGTTCTGGTGCTTCTTCATGTCTTGATCATTCAAAGGCCAATGTATTACCAACTGTTGTGCGCTACATTATGAAGCGAATCATGTATTCAGACACCTTTGCGTTTGTTAGATTTTCTGCTTCCAGTGCACATATCCACTTCAAATTTACATAGTGTCGACTTTGTACTTAACAAAAAGCATGTATTCATAAGCATAAAGTAATATAGACCTAAAAATAAAATTCATAAGAAAAAGGTATCACAGGTTATTAACATTAGAACTTTGTTGCAAAGCTGTTGGCAGTTACAGATTTAAGACATCCACAGTAAGAAGAAAGAGCATTTTACAGTATTGTAGTTCAGGCAAACATTCTTCAATTCCACAAGGTTACCAAGGGCCTTTTAAAAATTCTCAACAAAAAAAAATCAATAAGATTAAACATATCCAAAAAGTTCACATTTATAACAAAAAACATATGCACATTTTAGACATACATATCTGTGCTCCTTTGTTTTATGTATATATATGTACATGATGAACAATAATAATAAATACCTTTAATTCAAGGAGGACCAACGTGTTAGATGTATCTGACAGAGTGGACAGTAAGTGGACACAGTGTTTAAGAAGAGGTTCACTCTGTGCAGCACACACACACACACACACACACACACACACACACACTCACTCACACATGCACACACCAAGTCAGTGTCAGTATTGTGCTAAGGATGATCCACCACTCAGATCATACCTGGTGGTCTTGATTCCAGACCGTTGATGAAAAAAATTACAGTATATTTAAAAGGATCAAATGGACAGTGCAGATGTCAGGCAATTAAGTTCAGTTCAATTAAGGCTCATCATACACTTACACAATTTAACCATAGCTGTGTTTGTGCTTACAAATACATTTTTATTCATATTTATATTTAAGTACAAAGTCAAAAGAGTCATTATGTGTCTCTGTCCGAGGTAGGTATCTGCACTGGAGTATATTAAATAATCTAAACAAAAATGCCTTTAAATGTGTTCCTGTGGTAATCTGACAATTCTCAAAAAGAAAATCAGATAAAGCCAATGAAGTAAGACTCAAGGGCCATTGTATCAGTATGTTCTTGTTATGTTAAAAGGCTCATTGAAATATGTCATGGGGACACAATGTTGAAGTATGACCGTATTTGTGCATTTTATGAACACCAGCACAGACATCAAACTTGAATAGATGCCTCACAGACAGTAAAGAGGAGCGTCAAAGGAAGAGAACAGAAGAATGAAAATGCACAGAACGGCATGGCTTTGTGAACCATGTGCAGCTAAACCTTATGTTGAAAAACATAGATTAGTGCATTAATAGATGTGGTCTCCAAACTACAGGTGTAATTAATTACATACCCCTCATGACTCTCCTCTAAACTTTGCTTAATTACCTTTCTTATTTCTGCCTTTTTCAAGTGAACTAAGTTTAGAACTGTTCTGTTTTTGTACCTGAAAAATGTACTACATTATGTGAACAAAAACCTGGAAATGGTGGTGGGATATATAAACGTATATTACTTAACACATTTCGGAAGACCATTTCCTCCTCAGTGCATTTTTTAAAATTGTATGAAAATGTTCAATAGCTCTTTCATAATTGAGGAGCTTTGGGAACATCAAAAAGCTACTTGCACAAGCTCCCCTGTAAAGATTATAACGTAGAGACTTCAAGGGGTAAAAGGCCTGTCAAATTAGTGTTAAACTCATAGAACCTCTGTATACAACGATCAGCCATAACACCCGCCTAATATTCCTAATGTTGTGTAGGTAGCCTTAGTTCCATCAGAACAGTTCTGACCTGTTGAGGCACAACAATAGATTTTTTAGGTCCTGCAAATTGAAAGTTGGGCTCTCATGGATTGGGCTTTAATGGATTTTACTTATTTGTCCAGCAAATTAAACTAAATGATGACTCAATAGACCAGGCCTCCTTCTTCTATTGGTCCATGGTCCTGTTAAAATGCTCAGGTGTCCATTGTAGTTGCTTTTGGCTATGGACAATGTCAGCATGGGCATTGTTCTGCAATATGCATCAAGTTATGATGCACTCTGTCTATCATAGTCAATATTAGCTTTTTGGCTATTTGTGCCACATTGGCTCTTCTGTGAGATCCCACCAGACAAAACTGCCTTCACTTCTCATGGGCCTTGTTGCCTTTTCACCTGACATTTTGAAGATTATCTGACCTAGTCATCCAGGCATTACAGTTTGGCCTGTCAAAGTTGCTCAGATCTTTATGCTTTCCCATTTTTTCCGACACCAATCTCAGGAAGTTATGTCTAATACAGTGGGTATTCAGAATATTCACATTTTGTTGCTTTGCAGCCTAAAGACACACACAAAAAACATTTCCAGCTGTTTTTACGAGCCCAGTCTCACAACTTTTTGTGCAGCCATCACGATATACAGTGTAATCAAAATATCACGCTTCAGGGCTTTTTTTCGTGCTAGGACAACGCTTCACTTTTTTGTGCTAGGACAACGCTTCACTACCCTATGTATTTTATTGCGCACTGCTTAACATCGCCAGTATCAGCGGTAACTGGTGACTGAGGGAGAGTAGGAGAGAAATAATGAGTTGATTCCTTATTGTTTTTGTTTGCAAAACGGTTGAAACAGGTTGACAGGGAAAGTCCCCTGGTTGTGTTATACACTGCGCATTAAAATACATAGGGTAGTGAAGCGTTGTCCTAGCATGAAAAAAGTGCGTAGTCGCAGCACGTATTTCGATTACACTGTATATTGTGATGGCTGCACGAAAAGTCGTGAGATCGAGTTGATTTTTACACAATGCAACTTACAGCAGCCAAGTGAAAGATGATAGCAATAATAAAATAAATTTAAAAAAATGAATAATTGAAATGAATAAAGGGTTACCGCCCTCCTAAAAATACTCAGTCAGGTGTATCAAATCATCATCTCCATTGCACACCAAGCTAATTGGCTTCCACCTGTGATGAACTGTAATCTCTTTGATTATTTCAGCATAAAAACTGTAGCTTTCCAGTGCTTAGTGGTGCAACTGAATGCAAACAATCAACTCTGGGTGGCAAAAGATTTCAGGGATAAAGCTGTGGACAGGCACGATTCATGAGATGGATACAAAAAAATGTCAAAGGCTTTATCAATCCCTAGAAACATTCCTAGTTCCCTAGAAGTGGAAACTGTTTGGTACTACTAGGGCCCTCCCCAGGTCAAGCCATTCCTCCAAACTGTATAAAAAAGCAAAGAGGAAAGTAGTCAGAGAATCTATCGAGACGTCTGTGGCAACTTTGAGGCAGTTACAGGAATTTATGGAAAAAGTGGTCGTTGTGTGCATGTGACAATAGCACAAGTGCTCCACCTATGGGAGGGTTGCAAGAAAAAAAGTCACGTTAATTCTCCATTGAGCTTTGCCAAGTAAGAAAGTATTATGATCAGATGAAACCAAAATATATTATACATACAGCCCAAAAACACCATACCCACAGGGGGGGTATTTCTCTGCGGCAGGGACTGGGGCACTTGCCAGAAAGTAGTCAATGGGAAAAAGGTTCAAACATGACAATCACCCAAAGCACACAACAAAAATGACCACACAGTGGTTGAAGTAGAATAAATGTGAATGACCTTGGATGGCCTGGATGACCCCAGACTTAAACACTATGGAAAATCTGTGATAGAACGTGCAGTCCAATGAGGGTCACCATTCAGTATGACTGAGCTTCTCAAATGTTGCTATTATATTTTTTTACTTGGATGTTATATGTTGCATTGAGTAAATACTGCTGGAATGTTTTATTTTTGTGTTTTTCATTTCAGGCTGCAAAGCAACAAAATGTAAACATTTTAAAGGGAGTGATTCTTTTCTATACCTACTGTATATCGCACCCATTGACACGTGCCATTGTAAAGAGTCACCTATCAGTGATTTTAATGTTGTGGCTGATGGTATATTCTCACATTACTGTCACAGCGAGAGGACCCACAAATCCGGATCCACGGTTAAGCAAGCTAACTTTATTTTCCACTTAAATAGCCCTAAGATGAGCTTTTTAGTTTGTAGTTCAGTGGTTACCCATGAATTGACTTTCCTCTTCATGTAGCTGATCAGTGTGTTTATGTGTGCTTTTATGAATCATTTTGAAGAAATGCTGTTTGGAATAGTTTGTGTGGTATAGATATGACATCTTGCATTTAGCAGACACGATTCAATAGCTGTAAATCATGGGTGAGAAACTTAAAGATGCAGAAGAATATTTCAAAGTGAAATGCTAATTCTTCCATGTTAGTTTCATATGTTTTGAATCCTTTTTTTTGACAGAATATTGATCTAACAAGCCTGAACATGTCATGTGGTGTAAACTGACATCAGTAAGAAAATAATATGCACTTTAATTACTTTAGCATACTTTACTTCCCTTCACTACTTATTGTACTGGCAGCTCTTTAGTTCCAGAGAATTTTGTTGAAAATGAAAACAATATACATTTCACTACAGGTTACACTACAACAAAATTCCAACACCAACTGGCCTAAACCAGTTACCCCACTTGACATTGTTCCTAAGTGTTATACTGGGCCTCAAATGTTAATTTGTTAACACTCTAAACTTGTTTTTTTACTGTAATGTTTATATGCTAAACTGTCCAACGACAGGACAGGAAAATGCTAAAAATGTATGTATTGTATTACTAATTGGCACCTCATAGATTAAAAGATATGTTCTTGTTAAAGTACTTGTGGTTTCCTTTCTTCCTTCAAGCAACTTATACAACAGAAAGACGCTGCAGTGGTTTCTTTTCTAAAACTATCAGTGAGGTTGTGCATTGTGGCAATCAGTGATGGGAAACAATTTTAATACTTACCTCATTCATAATAATAGTCCCTCAAACTAACTGGTTTAATGATGGACTATCTATGCCTTCAAGCGACTGGCAGTCATTTTTTGAGTCAGAACTCCTCATAACTCATATTCTAAAAGCTGATGATACATTCTGTCTACATTCTAAAAACATCTCTGTGGGTGCTCCAGGCTCTGTAAATAGGAGGGGAAAAAATGAAGTGGACCACTCAAAATTCAGCCAGTCAAGATAGGTGTGTAGAAGTAAGAACAAAGTGATGGGCCTTTATTAAGCCTCTTGAACAACAAACCTGAAATCTGATACGACCCACAGTCATTTTGTTTTTCTAAAAATAATGGTAGAGAAAACATAATAACCAAAAAATCCTCCGCTAGTTTTCACTAATTCTTACACAAACCAAGAAAGAAAAATGACCCACACCGAGCAAACACAAGTCAAAAAGGTGTGCTTTGAAATAATAGAGAGCTAAGGGTTAAAAGGCATGAAGAGTGATGCTAATCACTCTCTACATATCCTAGACAGGTCATTATTTTGCATAACACAATTAACAAAGCACAACTACTACACTAATTTAGCACCAGCTTTCAACCGTTCTAGGCAGTGTGTGCCCAGAACATCCGCCCCAGTGTGTATACGGAGGCGGATGGTGGCCTAGTGGTTAGGGCATTTGCCCTGCGATCAAGAAGTTATGGGTTCAATTCCCAAGACTGCTAAGCACCTCTGAGGTACGCTTGGCAAGACACCATCCCCACACACTGCTCTTCACTTGGTGAAGCAGCATTTCGCAGCACTGCAGATTTATGTGAGCAGCACAGACTTTCATGCAGCACTGCAACAGGATACCACCTTCTCAATAAGACAAGTGTGTAATAATTGTTCTCTGTTGCAACACTTGCTACAGTTCTAACCTCCTGCAGGAAACAACTTCAGCACAAGAACCTTAAGTTTCACGCCGATCAGACACTTTTTGTAGCCATCAGCAAGCTTCTGGCATAATTCTGGCTGGATATTTGACCACCCCTCTTGGTAGTATTGGTACAGTTCACTTAAATCGGTTGGTTTCCTGGCACATACCTTGTTTTAAGCATAGTACACACGTTTTCAATGGGGCTGAGGTCAGGGCTTTGAGAAGGCCATTGCAGAAGCTTCATGTTAGTCTGCTTTATCCATTTCAAAACCAGTTTTGATGCGTGCTTGGGATCATTAACTTGTTGAAACACCCAACTGTGTCCTAGTTTCAACCATCTAGCTGTTGGTTTGAGCTGAAGTTGAAGGATTTGGAGGTAGTACTCCATTATTCCATCCACTTTATGCAATGCACCAGTGCCACTGGCAGCGAAACAGACCCAGAGCATGAAAATACCACCACCATGTTTGCCAGTTGGTACAGTGTTCTTAGATTTGAAAGCCTCACCTTAGCTCCTCCAAACATACTTCTTGTCGTTGTGGCCAAATAGCTCAATCTTTGTCTCATCTGAACATAAAAGTTTTCTCCAGAAAGCTTGTGGCTTGTCTATGTGGGCAACTGCAATTTTCAGTCAAGCTTGAAAGTGTCAATTTTGGAGCAGGGACTTTTTTCTTGGTCGTCAACCTCACGGTCCATGGCGGTGTAAAACTCGGTTCACTGAGGACTGTGACACTGATGTTCCAGCAGCTTCCAGTTCATGGCAGGCTTGAGTCTTGGTGGTCCTTGGCTTGTTCTTGAACATCCGAACCAGTTTCCCTTCATCTGAGGGTGACAGTTTGGATCTTCTTCCAGAACTTGGCAAAGTGATGACACATCCAAATAACTGATGATCTTGGAATCTGCAGTTGTTTAGAGATGGCTCCAAGAGACTTTTCCCAACTTGTGTAAATCTACAATTTTCTTTCTTAGATCTTCACTGAGTTCCTTGGACCTTCCCATTGTTCTGCATATTTGTCAATCCAATTAATGCTGTCAAACACATCCTTTTTATGCTGGCAAAGAGAAACTACCAACTAAAGTTAATTGTGATCACTAAGGAGAAGTGAATCGGCCTTGGCCTTGTCAAGTTAAGGATTTAGTTTGGATGCATGTATATACAGTATTTGAGCCTGTATGTATAATGTTGACCCTGTGTTGATTAGAGACAATCCTAAATAAATTCAATGTTGTGCACCCTATTCTTGTTTTAAAAAAAATAATTGAAGTAGTATGTTGTGTAATCCTTCTGCCCTGGAAAAAGAACAGTTTAAATAAATCATTAAAAGCCCAAAATACACATGACATTCATACCCATGATGAGTGTATGTAAACTTCTGATCACAACTGTAAATGCTTCATCATCCTTAATAAGGATTTAATAGATGCCAGGAAAAACTCTGTTTCGCCACAAATGGCTCATCTGTCTAACAGTGATTACATTTGTGCACAAATGCCTTCTTTTGTTAGTTTTCTCCATTTAGTCTCTCTTTCTCTCTCTCTCTGTGTTGACCAGAGGAGGATGGGTTCGCCTTTTGAGTCTTGGTTCCTCCTGAGGTTCGTCCTCCAGCTTATATCATTTTCCTCGCCTCTGTTGCCTTTAGCTCACTAGGGGCTCAGATCTGGACTGCTTTGTGACGAATTGAATTGGTTGATAAATGTCTGTTTTTCATGTTTTAGTATCAGTGAAGGCAAATGTTAATGTTACAGCATACGAAGATCAGGTCACATTTCACAGCAACAAGACTGTGGCTTTTAAGGTATTTAATTTAGATACATGTTTTTCAGTAATGTTTTAAAACTAAACCAATGTTCTCGCTTTATCATTTTATTGGAAAAACATTAAGAAATGTAAAATATCTATTCATAGAGTGACTACCGAAAAGAATCAGTTCATATCCATACATTAAATACATTTTATGTTTTGAAAAGGTTAATGGATTTAGGCACACATCATGGACCAAATGATACATTAACATGATGGTCTATTTTTAGCTATACCAATAAAGACATTTTCATATCCCTTTAATTTAGTTTACTTCCATGCATTTTGAAAGAGTTGCTTCAAAATTGAAATTAGATCATTGAACTGCATCTAATTAGTTTTTTCCATAAAGCTTTGTATAACTGTAGTATTAATCTAATTATATAAAGTGCATTTATTTGACAAAAAAACAACCATATTACATTACAACACTCAGAACTGTTGTGTATGTTCTGGATGAACTGCTCATTAGATATTTTAAATCTTCACTGCACCATACATTTTTGTCTTACTGTTTAGTTTCCTCTTCTTCACCTTCTCTGTTTAATTGCTTGTTTGTCTTCTTGGGACAGTAAAAACTAGTATGATTCCGGTTATTGTTGTTATTAGTAGTAATTTGCAGTCTGGGTCCGTCGGAATGGCTGTCGCTGTAGTGGCTGTATCTGATCAGTCCAAGCTCCGGCGTGTGATTGAGTGACTGGAGCTGCAGCGGAGAGGCGCAGTGGGTCTCCAGACACTCCGGAGGACGAAAACAGTCTTCACTGTAAGGTAAGATAACCGGTGTATTTTATTAATATCATTTTTGTTTGATTCAAGGACTACATAGCAACCCTGGGGTGTGAGTGGTGGTTTAAAACAAGCCCCGATTATGTAATTCTGGATGTAAACACACTATCACTGCGGCACCCCAGTGAATCAAATTAGCAACCTAGCTTACCTAGCCTAGCCCATTAATGCGCTAGCCCGTTAGCTTGAGTCGAATTGGGTAATGACGAGGAATTGTGGCTGTATACATGTAGTTGCTTAACATCGTTGAATGTTATTAAACGTTAGGTTACTTGTTCTGTGATGTGTATAAAGTGCACTTGGCGTAAAAATGAGTCCATGTGTTCGCCGAGTCCGGATATAGCAAGAAGCTACGAGCCTTGTAGCTAGCTTCGTGTACTTGGTTGCCTAACCGGTTTTGTTTGTTCATATATACACACGCATATATATCCTTAAATCAAATATTCCCTCCCATTGCAGTCTCCTCGTTTTATAAATGAATCAACTTGAGCAACAAACGTGTAATATAAAACGACTAACGTTAAGTTATTTAAAATCGAATGACTGTAGATACAGAAAATATCATTTTTCCAGACACTTTTGGATCATGCTTAGCTTAAATTAAACTCGAGTGAATAGCCTAGTGTTCCGAGTAGCTTATTTTTGATCAATATTTTAGTAAAAGCACGGTTGATAGTGGCTGTGCTGCTGCGAGCTGGCTTGGATTTACATCAGGATGACATGAGAGCTAGCAGTTGGTCCTTGGAGCACATGTGTTTAGGCAAGTTTGTCTGTTTTGTATGAGAATACGGAATATTTTACTGCTGAGTGATACTAGAAGTGTAGATACATACACTGGCTCTGACTAAATGGTGGTATTTACGGTGGGAGGACCACCAGCTAACACATCTCTGCGGATCACCATGTTTGAGTTTCTCCTACTGGGTTATCCCCCTCTTAGCCGGAACAGGCGGTCTAAAGAGCAACCCCGGGGCCTCGTCGTGGCAATGGCGTCGTCGGTGGTTCATTTAAGACCTTTAGAGGCACGAATGCGACCTTTTCTGTCGATGAATTGCGACACAACTTTGAAATTGACAAGCAGTGGTTAGCCAGGAAATAATTTATAAACAAATACGTCGAGAAGTACCAGGACAGTAACCT
The DNA here is from genome assembly GCA_037974405.1 of Brachyalestes nurse. Taxonomy (NCBI): domain Eukaryota; kingdom Metazoa; phylum Chordata; class Actinopteri; order Characiformes; family Alestidae; genus Brachyalestes; species Brachyalestes nurse. The sequence goes on along the minus strand of JBBPCY010000032.1, from coordinate 1,668,952 downwards.
AGCTGCTGGCCCTGTCGATGGTCTGGGCCAACCATGTGTTCCAAGGATGCAGGTTGGACTCTCTTATTTTAGTTTTTATGATTTGCGTTAATCTAGTTTTGTCTACATTGTACATCTTTCACCTCCCCCTGTTTAAGTGTACAAAATAGCTGTGTAAACGACAGGGGCACAGACAGAATTAGCTTAGCTGTTCACACTCGTAAACAATTACAACCCAGACTCGTTTTCACACAATGCTGCTTTGGTGCTGTTGTACTCAGTCTAAAAAGCATTTTAGATTAAACCTCCAGATCTCAAACGTGTGCTCTACCTTGCAGGTATGGCCCTCAACTAATGCAGAGTGCTTGAGATGGCAGAAGGGATTCATGTTGGCGAAATGCCCTCCTATGATCTAGTCCCAAGTGCTGAAGCAAAAAAGAGGCCAAATTCATCTGATGGAAGTAAGTCTAAAAAGGCTTACTGATACTCTTTTTCAGTACTTCAGAACCTTCCTAAAAGGAGTGTAAAAGAAAACAGCTTCTCATGTTAAAGTTCGGATGTTTTGTCGTTGCTAGTTTGATATGACTACACAGGGATTACTGTGTACAATAATATGAACTGTCTATCTGTTCCAATTTAGGAGAGGAACCCATGAGGAAGATGCCTGTGTCAAAATTTGGCTCTAGACCCCGATTTGAGCCAGTGCAGTTTGTCAGTGGCACCAGCAGTAGCAGCAGTTGCTTAGGGAGTACTGATGAAAAAGAGAATGAAAAGGAGCGTCGGAGCGTTGAGATGAACAGTGCGAGGCAGAGGGAACCAGACCAGCCGTACAGCAGTGGCCATGGCTACAGCTCTTCATCTGCCTCTTCGTTTGAAAGGAGTTCGTCATATGGTTTTGATTCTTGGGCCGAACGAAGAAGTAAGGACATGTCGTTCGGCGGCAAGAGTGGTCTTGGCTATGGCAGCAGAGGGTCCACCTCAAACTTTATGGGAAAACTACAGCAGGAATACACAGCCAGATACGAGGCACACACTGCAAGACAGTCCAATTCACCACCTCAAGCCAGTAGGTTTGATGGATATGCCAGCAGTAGGCCTGGAGGCTGGGATTCTGGACGTAAAGGGTTGGGCTACGGACACCAGGACAGACCATCTTCTAGCAGGGTATTCAGCAGAGTCTATGACAGTCCAAGTAGGAGCAGCCCTGGCCTGCTACCTACGCCATCTATGCCAATCCCTATTCCAACAGCAACACTGGAAGAAAAGCAGAGGCTAATTGGCAGGGTTTCATCTGCTGTAGCTGTTACTCTGCGAGATCCTGCCTTTATAGGTGGACCTGATGGTCCCAATTACAATTTTATTCTCAGCCGCAGCATCCAAGCTTGTAAAACCAACCCAGAGTACATTTATGTCAATTTAAAAGATATCCTTCAATCTGATCTGCCTAAGAACAGGAAAGTGCCCTCTGAGGGTTATGCATGTGAGCTGAGGTGTTCGTGTGTGTACCTTGCCACGGGGTACTCTGGAAGCAAAAACGGTGCCAGGGACCGTGCATCAGAGCAGGCTGTCAAACTTTTCATGAAGCCAGTGGAAGTTCGTGTTGTGCAACGTCAGTATAAGCGGAATTATGTCAATGACATGGTGGTTTGCCAGTTAAACACCCCAACCCCAGCCTTAGTTCCACCTCTACGCAACCCAGAGGATAACCCACCACCAAATACCAAGGGTCAGTATGTGCCTGATAAAAGCAAACACTGGACAGAGTTTGTCCTAATGGAGAATGCCCATGATGCCATCTGCATCCTGAACAATTCTGCTGCCTACAATCGCATGAAAATTGACTACACGTTTGATCCAATACCCAACAGCAATCTCTGGCTGTGCAGTGTATATTTACAAGATGAATTTGTTGCTCAAGCCAGAGGTACTAAGAAGAGCTCAAAGCATGCTGCAGCTGAGGAGGCAGTAAAGAAGCTCCGAATGAATCAGGCTGCTCGCCAACAACAGGAACACCAGGATCTCCAGCCACAGCCACAGCAGCATTTTTCTCAAGGGAACTACAACTCTGACCAACCTGCTGGCCGTTTCAGCCAATATGGCGTCCGAAAGAAGCAGCTTAGTGAATTGGTTATTTTGGAAAATTCTGATAATGCCATTTGCATCATTAATGACACGGCACAGTTCAACAAAGTTGCTGCTGACTACAAATTTACTGTGCTACCTGACCATCGCTGGAGGTGTGAAGTTTATATAGAAGGTCAGTTTGTGGCTGCAGGTATTGGACCCAAAAAAACGGTTAAACATATAGCAGCAGAGGAGGCCATTGCCACCCTGAAACGGACACAGGCGGTAGTGAAGTCCAACCTCAGGAAGGAGGGGCATGTGGATGCCATTTCCCGAAATCAGATAATAGCTCGTTCTGGGGAGGAGTCTATGCGGCAGGAAATCAAAGAGGATAACATTGGTAATCAGTTGCTTCGCAAGATGGGCTGGACAGGTGGTGGTTTGGGTCGAGAGGGAGAGGGCATTGCTGAGCCAATCATGGTAAAGGAACAGTTTACCAGGGAAGGACTGGGTATGGATATGGATAGACATGGGAATCAGCTAAGTAAGCGTGATATTGAGGAAATCATACGGAATTATGCTTGCTCAGATCGTCAGGATGACCTGCGATTCTCCACTGAGCTCAATAATGATGAGCGCAAGCAGATCCATCAGGTCTCCCAAAAATATGGGCTGCGGAGCAAGTCGTATGGACAGGGAAGACAGCGTTTCCTTGTGGTTAGCCGACGAGTGCAAAAGGAGCAGCTAATTGGTCAGCTGTTGCAAGAGGGGCAGGTGGGACGATATGAGCTTGTCAAGCCCCAGGCTTCTCACTGACTGGAAACGTAAGACTTCAGAGGAGCTTGGATAAGTATTTCCCCAGTCCTGGTACTAGAGTACTCATGCACTGTACATTTTAGTGGTCTCCCTGCTCACAGCACCCCTGAATGCCCTTGCTAAGCTTCAGATGAGTGTGTTGATCACAGGGTAAATGAAAACATGAAGTGCAGAGATGCTCTGGAGCCAGAACTAGGAAATGCTGCTGCAGATGACCATTACTATGAGTAAAATTGTTGAACTTTATTTGCTTCAAGAGTGTAAAGCGTATTTTTCAAACAAAGTGTCGGGTGACAACCTCTGCTTCTGCATTCCTGAGAGAACTTTCATTTTCGATGGATGGCACTCCTTTCTCCTTCATGTAATGCCATAGATTTTGTCTACTGTAGAGTTTGCGCTAGGTTAACTCAAGGCACTATGATGTACACAAGTTACCTTACTAACTGAGGTTTGTCCGACCTTGTGTCCTGTGATTTTTATGGACATTTGTAGTGGATTTTAGGGCAGCATGTGCTCCTTTCAACATTCCATTTTCATATAATTTTCACAATGGACAATATATCCACTCCCTCTTAAGGTGCAGTAAGTTAAACATTTAAATTATTTTAAAATATGTAAAAAAAAAAAAGAGCTGAATTAACATTACACACTTGCCACATTATGGTCAATAACCATTGTTAGCGCTATTTAAAAAGATCTAAGGTGTCTTTGGAAGCTAGTTAAATGTCTTCCCTTGATAAATGCCTCAGCAGCAATTCTTGTGATTTGCTCTAAATTGGTCTTTAGGTTTTGTGAATACTGTTAAGTGTCTGCTTGTTTTGGCATACATATTAAACAAAAGTTAATCCGTCCATGGTTCACTGGTCATCTATTGGGAAAAAGAAAGCACTCTTGAAATTGTGCTGTCCCTTTTCTGCTCAAGAAAAACACCAAGCTTATTTTACTGTTTATTTACAAGAAGTGAGAAAATGTACAGTTTCTTACACAAATTACTAGTGCAACTCTGACACTCAAACTCAGGATGTGTATTTGAAAATAATGACCCAAAAGAATTACAATGGACATTGCATTAGCACAAACAAAACATTATCATGCCCAGGCAGTCAGATCCAAAGCAATCCAAATGTGACAAAAATAAACTGCACTCAAATTGTAATGGAAGAACATGGCAAAATTGTCATGCAATGAGGGGAACACATAGAACAGAATAAATGAAAATGCATACTGTACCATTTTGTTACATTCCAAGGCTCAAGGCAAGGACTTCACAAAATAAAACACAGCCTTAAGTACTATAATTTCAAATGATAAGTTCAAAAACAGTTCTCCGGTTTGAAAAAAAGCTACAACGTTCACATATTTAGTAACTTTAGTTTCAAACAATTGTCTTAGCTTATATTTGACAGTGTAGTAATGTCTGGTTTAAAATCTGATCGGGACTGATGCATTAACCAGCTTTCTGCAATACCACCTTGGCATGTAAATCCAATAAGGGGCAGACAAGCACTTGTGTGACAAACAAATAGATAAAAGAAACTTAATAGATTTAAGCAGGTATGTTTCATAAAGCTAGATTCACAATGGAAACCACAACCTGAGCAACCACCAGCCCCCACTGTAGGAGAAAACTAAAACCAAACAGCATATGTTCATGACAACTCCTGCATGAAGACATTCTTTCAAGGGTAAATCAAAGAAATGCTTATAGCAAGTAACCTTAATGTGGCAAGGTACATTCTGTTGAATTAAGAAACATCCTTGTCCATGAGTAAGATTTAGCATGAAGAGGGAGACCACAACACAACAGCACTCTAACTTTGCAACAGCTACAGAAGAGACAACTCTACAGAGTAAGAGGAGGATTCAAAATATATGTGTTTATTTTTTATTCCTTGCGTGATGGTTTTCCTCTTGATGGCTGAGGCCAAGTATTGTTCAGACTTTGAACTGTTGGGGATGTCAACAGTCACGCCAGCTCTGTTCCACGATGGCAGACACGCGTTTCTCATACTCTCGTTTGTTCTCCTGGTACAGTTGAGCTGCCTGACTGTTGGCAGGACTGTTTGGGTTTGGCTCATCCAATAAAGACTGTAGTAAAAAAAAAAAAAAGTGCAAATTATGATTAAAATGTTTACATTTTTAGCACAAAGTTATTTTTAAAGAAACAGTTTAAAAATTGTTATAGCAAATATTTGTGTAGTAATGTCCAGAGTAAAAACATTCTGATGAACTTGGCCAGCTTTATGCAATACCTCTATGATCTCTGTTGTACATACCTGTATAGATGTTAAAATTGAAGAAACATCATATGTTGGACTCCAGCGGTTCTGAAGAATGTCCAAGCATATACTACCATCTGCATAAACTGAACACAGTACAGAAAAGTTCATTCTTAATGTTTTGCTGACGCATGCAACCAAATCATGTTGCATGTGTGTTACACATGTTTTGAAGGTGTTAACAAGGAAACTGCTAAAGCTGACATATATTAAGGAGAAGAAATTATGTTCCAAGACACTGCAATGCTGTCAAACTCACCATTAGGATGAAACATTTTGGATACAAACCGGACTGTGGGAGGTTTGTTTGGATACTCCTCTGTAAATTCTATTGTGAGTTTGAAAGTTCCTGGGAAGACAAAGAGTAAAAAGAACATTTAAGATTCCTAGTGTGCTAGCTTCTTTTGCCATTATACAGCCTTGGGTATATACAGTCATTTTCAGAATGAGTTTTCAAGAATATTCAAGGTGTTTACAACTGACTAATCAAGTAACATAGCTTTAGTTTCCAGGCATCAAAATTGCCTTTACATGTAAAAGCAATTGAAGCAGGAGTGTATGTAAAGTGCAGAGCCACAGCAATGGGATCAGCTCTTCCATTTGAGAAATAAAAGGATGTTTAAAAGTCAATGGGTTTGTACCTTAAACCACAATAATGCACAAATTTCTGTTTTCTTCTTTTACACATGTATAATATTACACTCAGTAAAAATGACAATTCCAAAACTGCTTCAGTGTCCCATAATTACTAAAACCCTTGGGAAATGTAACAGAAAAATGCCTTTGGGGTTAATTACCAAATAAAGATTAACATCAAACATGACATATAGATATATATCATGATACATAAATAATAAGTACATATTGTTAAAACAGTTAATGTCCTAAGATGATTGTCTGTTCCATCAAACATGACAATTCAGTCAAAAGAATTTTAATACTCTCAGGGAAGGAGAAATATCTAGAGAACATCTAATTTGGCATCAATCATTTGTCTTTAATCAAAGGCCAGTTACTACACACATTCAGAGGAGGCTATTAAAGTCTAAAGTGTGATGGAGCCATACTGCTGCCAGAAGAGGTGGGGGGGGGATTACATGAAAGGCCTAATGGCTGACCTGTATGGCACTACAACATGGGCAGATAGAAAATCCCCTTTTGGACCTAAATACCACATTAACAGACATGGCTCAAGCTCACCAGCAGACAGAAAACTAAGCTTAACCACGCAACAGATTAAAGGTCATAAAACTGCAGTGGACCCTTCTGTTCAGGCAAAAGACTACATGGCCTAAAATTTGTATATTTCATTATTCTTAACACTGGTCATGAATTTCCAAAAAAGCACACACTGGATACTTATTTACTGGAGGCAAAAAAGCCTACAGAGAACTCTATGATCCATACGGCAATCTGTCAACATACAGACAATGAAACAACTCTATAAATATCCATGTTCAAGTTCTATTCATCAGGTCCTATCAACCTCTGGTTGACAATATTCCAGGAAACAGATGCTCATTTTGAGTTGATAACAGAAAAACAAAAATAATTTAACTAAGTAAGTCTAATGGATTACATAAACAGTTTTAATGTTTTTGAAAACTTACCATCTTCAAAAGGTGTTCCTTCTGGGCTAAAGACAAGAGAAATGGAAGATTGTGTCAATTTATTTGAATGACATGGAAGACTAAATAAAAGCTCTTCCTTATTAACACATTATGTAGGGAAAGGCTGAAGTAAACTAGACGTGTGGGTCATTTACACAGGATCCATCACGGAGTTGAAATCGTAGAACATAATAGAGCTGATTGTTAGGAGCCACTAAACTAACTTACCCAAACCTTTTTATTATACACAATAATAGAGGCAGGTAGCTGAGGGGTTCAGACTTTAAGCTGACAGGTCTAACCATCTGACAGATGTCAGTTATATGTTAATAGCTAGCTTTTTAACTACAAATGTGTACAAAAACTAGTTAGGAAACACTTGAGAGCAGTGGTAGATAATTACCCAAAAATGACAGCATTCCACACCATGATGTTGTTTTCAGAAGGGGCTCCGCTAACTCCTGCCGGAGGATCCTCTTGAAGTCTGAAAACAAGCAGGAAATGTCAGGTCTCTTGAATGCGCACGACTGGTAAAGGTACTGTAACATATTCTTCAAAGATGTAACGACTGGATATCGTCAGAAAGGAGGTAATATTAGAGACAAAGAGCTCTACTACTGTTTCAGAAAACAGTCGCCATGTTAGCTGAGTTAGCTACATCGTTAGCCTCTTAGCCGGTTCCCTCAGAAGAGCCAGGCCTGCTGCTCCCGTGTCTCTCACCGTTTAAAATCTCTCATCAAACGCCGTCTCGCTGGGGTCGACATCTTCTTTATTTCGAAAACAAAAGCCTAACCATAAGGTACAGGTGTTGTATGTTTGGAATCAGTAAGAAATCTCGAGCTTGGACGTCACAAGCGGCTCCACTGCGTGTAAATTGTCAAATTCGGCTCGCTGTAGTTTCTCTCGTTATCTGAACTGGGGCAGCCACTCGGGCCCGGGCGATACCATTTCACCAACAGGGCCGGGGGGCGACTCAAACGTCACAGAGTACTAGCTCAGAAGTGAGGAGGTCAAAACACACTTCAAAAGTACATACAAAACAGCAATGTACACGCTAACTTAAATTGCACCATTAAGAAACAAATCAATATGGAGCGTTTCACGTCTCTACATTAGCACCCTTGAATAAGTCACAAATAGACTTTTTCGCTATACCTACGTCACTGTTTAGTCATCATTTCATTTTGGCGTAATTTCGTTTTTCCCAGTAGAACATGGTGTATCAAGCACATGTTTATTGTATTTTATGCAGCCCACACGTATGTGAGCTATGTAACAGTCCCAAACAAGCGTTTCACAGTCGTGATCCAGAGTGCATTGTACTGTACTGGCCAGTGATTTACCTGCACTAAACACATCTGTCTCTCAGCTCATCCAGCTAACAGGCTTTTACTGAGTGTGAAATGGATGGAGTTGGAAGGTCACCTAAATATGACTCTAAGGCTACTCGGGGAGTGGGTATGGGAGACGCTGCTCTAAATAATAGATGGAGAGGACAGGAGGGGTTTGACCATACAGGTTGCATGCAGTAATACTGAGGTACAGCAGAGGCCTCACTTATCAAAGGGTTAAAAAAAGGATAACACATATTTCATATCTGAAATGAGTTGCAATTTTAATGCATTATGAGTTTTGTGCATGAATGTAACCATAACAATGCAACAGAAGGGTGAATTTACTATTTACATTTTTTATTGACAGTAGTAAACACAATATAAGCAGGGTATTACCTGTTTTCAGATAATAAAAAAGGTAAAGCTTCACAGCAGTTTTCACCAATCCTCCAACTGGAGATCAGAGCCTGCCTTCCAACAGAGATTTGTTCAAATCATACATTCAGATTAGATCTGGATATATACTTAGCAGTCTTCTTGTTATAAGGATGCTGGTTTACAGCATTCAACACTGAAAAGAAATTCTGTTGAGGCCTGATCTTAGATCAGTGTTCTTAAATTGACAATAATCGATCCAACTAGGCCAGTCAGTTCAGAGGGCCTTGATCAGTCTGATGAGGTGTGTTAAAGGTGGGATGGAAGTTAGTTAGAAACCACTTCATATACAGTATTTCATCAATAGGAATAAAAATAGTTTTGGAAAGAGATTCCAAAAATGTGATTTCAGATCTAGGTGGCCTATTTTGCAAAACTACTTTAAACATAAGATGATCAAAATAAGCACCAGACGAAAGTGTTTTTTATACAGAGCAGAAAGATCTTCATTCAGAAGTTCCTTCAAACTATTCACTGACATTAAATGTCCTTGCTATTTAGCTTGGACATCCCCTTGAAAGCAGCTTCTCCAGGTAGGAACTCCATCAGGATATATCTGAGCAGATTCTAGAAATACACAAATCAGAGGGACAGGTTACAGATCGGTAGAATGCTTCACTGAAAATATTTTACAGTGGGAAAAATAGCACTCACATAAACCAGCTTCTTATTTTCTTCAGCATCTTGCAAAATCTTAAACATGGTCTCCACATCTGTTTTGCTGAGGATTGGATAGCCTGCGACTATCAAAACATACAAAAGATCAATAATCTTCAAAGCATGGCATATCTGTGCAGGGCACAAAATGAGAAAATACATACGCTTGGAAGAAATGAGGCGCATAGCTTTTTCTTTGGTCTCATTTTTTTCCTCACTGCTTCGAGGTGGTTCCTGAGACACAACACCCTCTGGCCACAAGAGCTCACGAAGTTGGTCAATGCGGTTGGCTATCTCTGCCTCTGAAGGGTTCATCTTTTTCAAAAAAGCGTTCACTTTCCTGAGGAGTAAAATACACAGTACTGATGAATTAGGAAAAACCAAAGCACTGATCATCAATACTGTATACTTTGAAAGACAGTCAGTCTAAATGTAATTTTGTGCGTCATGTTTACATGTTTATTGTATGAGCACATCATATGTAGTGCTTTTGCATATGTATGTACACTTTTGTAGTGTAAAATGGCTATATACTATATAGCACTGGTTTTCAACTCCATTGCTCTGCATAGTTTCAGCTATTTCCTTACACACCTGATGAAGCTTCAAAAGATCAAGCTCTTTATGAGCTGTTTCAGGTGTGGGAATGGGGGCAGAGGATGTATGAAACATTGCAGGTCAATCCGTCCTCAGGACTAGAGTTCAAAAACCACTACTTTACAGAACTAGAAGTAATGGGTTTCAAATAAACATGCAACCAGTTCAAATATAATTTATAGTAGCTTGTGTTGGTTTCCAAAATTATGTGATTTGTACTTTCAACAAGCTTGATCCGTTACAATTTTCTTGTTTAAAGCTGCAAAGCAATTTTATTTTGAAGATTCATCTAGAACAAGCACAGGACAGGGTAGAATATCTAGTGTTGAAACATCACTGCCAATAACAGGGTCTAAACAACCTAGACTAGAATCTAGACTAGAAGAAATCTATTGCAGTGATGAGAATTTGACTGTCTCTGACATCCAGAAAGATAATGTACAATAGTGCATTCCAAAGCCCAGGATGCCCTACACAGCTTTGTCTAAAACACCTGGTTCATCACACAGCGCAGGAGGAGTTCACACACTTTCACTGCACAGTTTGAATCATTATTTTTGTTCACTGCATATCATCATTGCCCACTTTCTGACTTCTAGTGGCCATTCCACCAGTGGAATAGAAATTCCATTGGATGTCATTATAATACAATATTTTGTATGAATTATTATTACAATTGAATAAAAATATTTTATTGCTGGTGTGAAAGGAGTCTATGATACTAAAACCTAGTACTGAACTACTACATTGATTTCTGGCCTGATCCACTTTTTACATAAAATTTCATTTCCTTAGCACATTAACAATTTTCCATTTCCTATAAATATTCCATTTCAAAATAAAGTTTTGTTATGGGAGCAACGTTCTGTTTACAGCAAACTTCATGTGCTTGCTAATTCCCCAAATACTTCAGAGTATACACTTACTAACTCCCATGTTCAACCCCAAAATTGAAATTCTATTTGTAGATACCTTCAAAATACAGTTGAAATTTGATCGGAATGATCGGAATGATCGGAACTGTATTACAAAGAAGATTATTCTTGTCAATGTCACTGATGTGCTGAAAACTCAAATAATACCTCACTGATGGTCCTGTGGGGTTCATGACTATTGATAAACAGGGGGAAGGTGGCTAATAAAATATGCAGAGATATGGATGAAGTACAGTCTGTAATTCTAAACTACCAAGATATACTAAGAGGAGCTTAGTGTTGATACAAAGTAAGTGTATGAAGAAGCACATTGGTATATATGCTTAGAAATAAAATGTGACTGACTGTACTTCCGCTTTTCATCTTTGCTTTAACCAGCTTAAGTACACATAGTTAAGGGGGTGGGCAGAATGTTTCAAAAGAGAAAAAGGAACATTTTTAAACTTACTTCTTTACCAAATGCATAAATGGCTTTAGCGCAGTCTTAATGATTTTAAGTACACGAGAATTGCCTGTGGAAAGAAAAAAATAAATGCTTTATTTGAACATTTAGCATTTAGTTTGGTAAATTCTAAACTACTTACTAAAACCAGTATATTAAGGATGGGTTTCCCATTTAGGCATTAAACCTAGTCCTGGACTATATTTTGCTTTTAGTGGAGAATCTCCATTTAAAATGCTATGTAATCCAGGACCAGACCTAATCCCTGTCTAGGAAACCAGACCTTAGAGTACTGTGGTTTGTACAGTCCATGTCTTTCTATATACACTAAGCTAACAGACTAGAGAATGCAGCTACTTTGCATCACTGACAAGATATTATCAGAACAGTGGAGCATTCAATGAACAGCAACAGCTTCAGTGTTGTAGAGACCTGGAAGTGTGTTGCTCTGGTGCATAACTGCTGAAAGAGTTTTTATACACCTCAGTGTCACAGGGTCCATCAACAAACAATATTCATCCAGCAAACTGAAAGTACTGATAAAAGGCTAAAGATTTTGCAAAGGAAAGGTTAGGCTATAGTCTCTACACTTACATTGTAGATGTTTCTTATAATGTGTACACAGTGTAAAAACATCAATAATGATGCTGTGCCTTATACACTCATACCACTTGTACAAATACTATCACACCCTTTACTATGTAGATGTCACTTCTTTGCTTACGCAGATAGTGGTCCCTTTTTTATTGGTAGCTATACTGTAGGTGTACCTGATAAAATAACCAGTGCAGGTAATCAGTGCAGGTAAAAACTAGGCTAGTTAAGAGTGGAATTACAGAATCATGAAGAGACATAAATTCACAACCCACCTGAAATTTCCTTCAGTAAATCAAACATCACTGTGTTGACATCATGTTGTCCCCAGTTGGATGGGTTGGCCGTTTTTTTCTGTATTTGTGGCAGACTCTGTGTCTCTTCTTTGATTTGACATCCTTTCTCCTTCCCCTTGAGCTTGTCTGATCCTAACGACTTTTTGCGAGCAAGGTGTTCCTTGGTGTTTACATTTTCATTGGAACGGCAATCTGAAAAGCCATCAGTTTCATAGCAGCCTATATTTTCACCATCACTTTCAAATGAGCTGAACACAGCCGGCTGTTTTTTAGGAATTACTTTTGTCCTGGCTGCAAACTGTGCCAAATTCTCACCAACACTTTCACTTGCACATGAAAATGCCTGGTCAGCAACATCAAAGTGACAGTCAGAAAAGACCATGTCACTTGGGTAATCATTAGTCTGATCAGATGAAGCTGAATATCCAGAGTCTGTGGCCCGCAAGTCTCTCTCAGTGTCCTTATATTGTCTTTGTAATGTGTCCATATACACTGGCTGGGCAGAAGCCAGTTCATCATGTGTGGCCTCTGATGCACTGCATCTATCCACATGTTCATCTGGCTTCTTCTCCCCTTTGAGATGACAGGGCTGAGAATATGACAGATTATAGTTAGTGGTGGTGGTGATCTTATAGTTGAGCTCACTATTACATACACAGCCAAAGATGCAGCCACCGACCCAAACAGAGAGTATTAACCCAACAGTCCTAGACGCTTTTCTTTCCAAACTGAAACTGAAACACTACCTCTCATTTTTTACCTTTACATATTTTTCTAAATAATCCTGCTTTAATTTAAAATAAGAAATATATATAAATTGATAATAATCAACATGTAAAAAGTGTGAATTATCAAGCTTTTTACCAAATGGTGGAGATAAAGGTACAATGGAATCTAGATGTGAAACAAATTTTCTCCAAACTTAAGGATGAAGTTTGATTACATTATAGGGAAGAAGGGGCCCAAGAAGTTATCAAGTTTCTAAAAAATTCCAAATTGCTTCATTTGGCCCATATACTTACCTCATCATCTTCTTGACCAGGCTGGAGAAAGGATGCAAGACCACCCAAAAGAACCCAAACTCCAACCTGCTCCTCTTCCCTTAGTAACCTGTGCAGTGGGCAAAGGAACTTGAACACAAGTTGACTGTGGCCCAACTCTGCATCTGCAACCAGCACCTGAAAATGACCAATATACATGAAACCTTTTAACTTTGTGATTACTTGTATATGTATTACTTTCTCAAGAAATGTAAACCTTACTTGCAAGAAATGCTCAAAAGTCGCAATTGCTTCCTTTTTGAAGTCCTCATTAAACTCTTTTTCTGAATTCTGTAGCACGGTTGATATGGATGGCAGATGAGAAAAGTCCTATGGAAATATTTGATATTCATTTCCAAATCAATCCAACCTGCTGAAAAACCTGAAGTGGTACGCCATAAAACAAATACAGAAGAAAGAAATACATCCCTACCCCCACCTTACCTTGCAATGATTATAAAGATCTACCATTTCTGACTGGGTTTTTTTCACATCCCAGTGGAGATTCTCAGGGTTGCCGTTCTCCTCTACGTGAACTGTGAAACACATCGTTTCGGCCTCCAGCTCAACCTAAGAATACTTTTAGAATTAGTAAGTAACACTACAGTGTTTTTCAGTCTAGTCTCCTTGTACTTAAAAATGACTTTTTAATGGGCAGATGCTGAAGCTGAAAAGAGACTGGGATGAAACATGAAGTAGTATTATATTAATTATTACAGTAATTATTTTTATTAACTAAACATAGTCTCAAGAACTTCAAACAAGACCTGGAGAATTCTTTACACTATTTGGCACTGGAGTCCATAAAATTCGAAGGGCATTGCTTGTGCTAAAAGCAAGATTCTTGGGGAACACTGAGCGGGGAATGACTTAGGCACCCATGTATGATTGAATGAAGGAATACATTAATCACTCACATCAGGGACAGTAACAGTCCACTTCCCAGCTAGCCACATCTGAAAGGACAGCTTAAACTCCATCATGTCCTCCTGGAGGCTACATGTGTAGCTCGCCACATCACTGTCCTCCTGACAGCAAAGAGAAAGAGCCTATAAGATAGGGAATCAATTTATATTAATTTACAACTGATGTTTCGTTTCCTCACACTGTCATAGTTGGAGTCTTCACAGCTGCTTGCACCATCAGCTTCTATTACTGCAGGCCTGCGTAATAATGAAACCCTCTGCATCAGCTCTTTTTCTTTCTTCTTCATCTTCTTTTTCCTGTCTCCCTTTGGTTTAAAAAACTTGGTGATCGTTTCTTTCACTTTACTACCTGCATAGAGACAAACAAAAAAGTTGAAGTTTAATTTCAAGGTGAGGGAAATCAATTCTAAACAATTAAATACAAACTCTCAATGTATAATTCATGCTTAAATTACTGTATGTATAATATAATAAAATAAAAAACAAACAATACACCTTTCTTTTTCGCTTTGATTTCCTCAGACGAACTTTCCCTCGCCTCTTCCTTTAACCTGTAAAATAGGTTTCAACCAGCGTAACAAAACAATCAAGAGAATGTCTAAATAATACTCGTGACTACTTTGTGGAAGCAGACGCGCGAATGTCACTTACACTTCTTTATTCTCAACTCCCATAAAGGGAGAAGCGTCTTCTCTATCTGAGTCACATCTTTCTTCCAGTGGGCTCTCAGAGGGCCCTCGATCCAGCAGACAAACCAATAAACGGTTCAAGATGTCTGGGTCAGACAGCATTGTCACGAGTGCCAGTGCTAGAAAACAACAATAGCAAAGGTTGATTACAGAATATTTTCTATGGTGAAAAATCTACAGTCTTCAAATATTTCTTTTCTGAAGCTTAGTATTGGCATGGTAAGCTACCATAAACAGAAACAGAAGCAGTTCAGTACCAGTAAATAAAAAGTTATTAAGCAAACAGAAACATCTAATCCTCAAAGAAAAATTACCGAATTAACCTGTTCATTTTGATCAATTAACCACAAAAAAATAACGCATTAAAAAAAGGTGGACTTTGAGTACATGAGGTCTAAAATATCACCTCAACGCAAAGCATTTAGGAGCTAACCTGGCAGTCACCCCTGATACCAGCCCCAGCGGTCGGCCACACTTGACCAGGCACTCAGTGAAAACTACCTGTGACCGACTAACTAACTCCCTGACAAAACGGTTTCTGTTGCTGAGTTTGTCACTTTCAGTTTTGGAGGAATAGTGTGAAGGAGTGTTATTCTATTGTTACTTCTAGGTTATAACTGTGGCTTGAGATGCCTTGTATGCATGGGTGCCGGAACCACTATATTAGGGGGAGATGCCCCCCCACTTTTTCACCCCAGCAATTTATAAAAGTGAACCACGCGAGGCGCCGAGGGCAGTTGGTTGCTCATGTGATCATATCAATTAGATGTAATGATGTAATGGCAATCTGTTAGACACTGTTTTTACCTGGTCGTTTCATGGGTCTTGATTATATCTGGACACGGCTCATCCACATGTACGACTTGCACATGCTGAAATAAGTTTTCTCCTGCTGTTCTTAGGTAGAATAATTTAAAGTGTAAAGTGACCATTTGTCATACGTGACAAAACCACAGTGCACAGTGTGATTCTTCCTCTGTATTTAACCTATTTACCCCAGCAAAACCTTGCTCAGGGGTACCTCAGAGGTGCCACTAGCAGTCTTGGGATTCAAATCCACAACCTTCTGATCGCGGGGCAAGGCCCTAACCACTAGGCCATCAGATACCTCTTCACATTTAGAAACTGTACAGTGAGAGTCATCAGTTCCAGGATCAAGAACTGATGACCCCTGCTAAACAGGAAGTAGATATGCCCAGTAAGCAGTTTATTGTGAGGAAATGCAGAATTCAGAGTTTTTAGTTTGTCACAATAACATGGACATACCTTGGAATCAGTTAATGTAATAACTCAACACAAGTTAACCTGGACTACTCTGCAGACTGTCCATAAGCAATGTCTACTGTGTTTGCAATGGTTACATGTATCTGCCATGCTTTGCCCAAGAGAAAGACATATTTAACTGCTATCACCCTCTTTACACATCATACTGTATCATCTGCAGAATCTAAAATAGCAGAAACACCTACCGACAATTAAATACAAAGTAGGAGCAGGGCTACCCTTTGCCTTCAGAATACTTTCTTCTTCAGTTTGCTTCTTGGAATGCTGTCATATTAGTCCTGCACGTGTGTAGTGGGATACAAAATAACGGAGTGTGTATTCTTTGGTCATTGTACCATCTATCCATCTTTTTCCAATATTCAAGAGGCCTGGGTTTGTGCAATGGTACAATATATACTGTGTGTGTATATATATATATATATACTTAAATTTAATAATAAAATCATACAATTATGTATTTTTTTAAATAATAAAATAATACGATTATGCATTTTTTTGAGCCATGCGCATTAGGGTAATTCTCCTTTGTAGCCACTAAGATTAGAAACTTCTGCTGAAAAGTACATTTTGATGTTTCACATATTTTGATGTTTCGCTACTACACAGTGTAGTTATTTACTGGACAGTAACAATTTTGGGTGTTTGGCTCTATACTCCAGGACATCAGTATGAAACATGAAAGAAAAGGAGCAGAATGTCAGATTTAACTGTCATACCATTTTAATGAAACATTTCTTGGTTCTTGGACATCGCTGATGTCGCATCGCAGTGCAGTAGCTTTTGCCCAACTTAAAAACATCTGCATCAGCAGGCCAAGAAAAATAATATTAACATGATTTTAAACTACTTTTTAGTTTTTATCCTCCCCCCTCCCTGCATACCTATCACTGAACAAATTGTTTTTTACAGTACAGAAGGAAAATGCATTATGATTTCCAAATCATGCTGATCTTAAATAAAATGGCTTGTTTAGTGCTGTGTTGTATTGTTGTAGATAACTTTGAAATTTGCAACCCATAAGTATAACCAAATGGCTTTTCAGTTCTTGATTGTTTCATGAGAACATTCTTCATTATGGCCCTGAAAAAGCCCATTGTTCCTTAGGTTTCAGGGCGTTGTGCTGCCACAGAGAGAAAAACCTTCTACTGGATATGAGGCTTTTACCTGGATTTGGGCAGTTAAAATGTTGCTGTACACTACAGAGGTCATGCCAGTTCATTGGCAGCCATACATGTCCATGTCCCACAGTTCTTTTTGTTTTCTCTCTTTCTTTATTTCCAACAGGCTGACCTTTGTATTTGTCTAAGAGCTATACAGGCATGTTTGAGGTAGTTTTAAGCAAACTGTAACTTGACCTTACGGTTCCCTGGAAATTTGCAGCTTGTGGTCAAACCCCTAATGTCATATGCAAATGTCCTGAATATTTTTTTATTTAGCTGTTCAACAGTTTAAACAATTCTTCAGTTTGCCACACTGCATTGCTGACTGTCTGGGAAGGAGAGAATGGTGTTAGGAAATTTCTTGCTATGTTCTGTATCAAAATCTTGAAAATAACATTTATCATGAATCTTTTCATAACAGGAAAATGATCATATGGTTGGAAGAGATGAGGCAGATCCAGCAGTCCCACATGACAGAGAACATAGTAGAGACACATGCTGTGTCCACTTACTGTCCACTCTATTAGATACATCTAACCTGCTGTAAATGTATTGAAAAGAGTCTTCCTCTAGTCACAGGATACTCTTGGCTCCTGGATATTTTGGATGGTAGAACTCTCAGCCCAGCACTTAGGTGTTTAAAAACGTAAGTAGCATTGCTAACACGCCATTGCCCTGTTGTTCTGAATAGGATCCACCATTCAAATAAAACCTACTAACTGGAAGTCGTGAGGGTCCTAACTATTGAAAAACAAGGTAAAAGGTGTTACCACATGATGCTGAGAATCAGGTGGACAACAGTCTGTAATTGTAAACTAAGTGCACCGACATGGTGAGTAGATACACAGTATGTGTTCCTAAAAAGGTGGCTTATCAACTTTCTATGGCAGGAAAAAAAAAACAATTACATTTTGTTCTGTTCCATAACGATTTCTAAAAACAGAAATGTGGGTTAACAAGTCAGGCCATGCAGGCACTATGTTAGTAATACTACAAGTAAAAACACGCTGCCAGTAGTTATCTCACAGAAGACACTATCTCAGAAAAAATGCAAATGGTTCACTCTGTAATTCTGAGTATGCTAAACGGAATGTTCCTGACTGAGGTAATGAGCACAGTAACAGAAAATAGAAAACAGGCCAAACCTTTAGTAGCTAAAATCTCCCGTAAAGCACAGTGGTACACTTTTTGTTCCCAAAGATGCCGAGAGAATAGGTTGCGAATCAAAGCATCAGAAAATCTCCTGAGGACATCCATTTCCTGAGCCTCGTTGTTGGACAACAGGGATCTGGGAAAGGTAAAGTTGTATAAATAAATAAGACACAGATCCACACAAAACATTTACTGTGCTCCTCGCCATTTACAGTAATCCTCTTTATCTTCTCTAAATGATACATTTACAAAACATCAGCCCACACACTACTGAAAGGGTATGTTACGACAGACAACACACAAGACGTGTCCAATAAAAAGGCAACACTTACAGTGACCTACGACCGTCAATTATAAAGTACAAAGTTGTAATGAAAGAAGAAATGCATTTTTATGGCGAAAATGCAGTTTAGGAACACATGATGGTACTAAAGCATGTGATATCATAATCTGGGCTCCAGTACAGCAGTGTGCTATTCATATGAGAACTGCGTAACAAACACATGTGGAAACATGCTTACCTATCCGACTGCTTTGCACAGCGGAGGTGCTGGGTAAAGATGTGAACGCAGCCCACACTAGTGACAGAGAGGTCAAAGTGCCTGGCTTTGCAAATGATCTGGTCCACAATGAGGTTGTATTCCTCGAGCAGAGCCGTATATAAGGGCTGCTTGTCCCTGATTTCCGGGGCCTTGTACCAGGGCAGGACCAGTTGAGCGTAGGCACTCTTAAACACTATATAAGAAAAGTAGATTTAGATCACTTTTCACACACATTACTGAACAATCAAAAGGATTGTTGTGTTCTTTCTAGGTAATTTAGACAAGCAGTCAATTCTTTAGCCAGACTAACACTGTCAAACTGAGAATCAACAGCACTTCCTTATACACATCAGACCAGACACATTTGGCAACATGTATTTTATTCTGAGAAATCAAAAAAAAGAAACTGAAACTTATCACTTACTTTGTTGAAGTGACTTCTGCACATGTGGGTACAATCTGTTGACTGTTTGAGCTGGTGCAGCCGTATCTGTCTCATCTCTGCCAACCATATGATCATTTTCCTGTAATGAAAAGATTAATTATAAATGTTATTTGCATTGTGCTGAACACAGCACAAAATTTCCTAAAATGCCTCTCTCCATCTGAGATAGTCAGCAATGCAGTGCTGAAAAAAAAGACAGTTCAGTATTGTTTCAGTAAAGGAGCCACAGCTTGCACGTGCAAATACAGGCATGTCCCAACTTTACACTACCATTCAAACCCCATCACATTGCTGTTATTTTATTAAAAAAATAATGTAGACAGCATATACTGAACTATCCAGTAGTACAGGGCTGCCCAAACATTTTATCTTGGGGGCAAAAATAAATGTTTTTGGTGGGTTTAAGGGCCAAAAATGCAAAACAACAGGTTTCAATTGTTTTATTGATTTTGGAACAATAAGCTTGTAAAACGAGTTTAAAAAGTTAAAATGCTTAAAAAATGAGGAAAATAAGAATTTACTGTATACTAAAAAGTCATTCTGCACTGAGCACGGAGGTTAGGGCAATTTTCTTCTGAGCCAAATCCCTTCATAGGTCAAATCTAGGCAACAGGCCATATTTCAGGCAGACCTGTTTTACTACTCACTATAACATCTGTATCTTAAGATTTTTTGGGATGTTACTAGATGAAAAGTAATGCCCTGTAATTATTCATTTACAGTAATTTCTTGATATGTTACCTGCCACAAGGCGTCTGGGGTGTTAATTTTATTAGATTGTCAGTGATTTTTTGAATGGTAGTGTGGATCCAGTTCAAAGAGTGAAATTAAATTTGTGTTAAGTGCAAGCAGGCACTAAATCACTGGACTGAACCAGAACAATACAAATCTTGTATTGTGTACACAACAGCGATATAATATGGATGTACGAACCCTTACTCAACATTATTTTTGCTTTTGGTCATGCAGGACTACTGACTCATGGACAAAGTTAGATTTATAAACAGTTTCATTACTTTAGAGATGATTCAATGGATTTTTGTTTTTTATTAAACTAAACTTTAGTTGTGCCACTGTGTGTGCGTCAAATTAAGTCAAGTAAAGTAGGTTTTGATGTCCTTTTAACCACATACACACAGTACACAGTGAAACGAAAAAATGTAACGAAACAACGTGCCTTCAGGACCAGAACAGAAACAGAACACCACAAGAACCGACAGGACTAAAGAGAGTGCAAGAAAATGAGCAACAAAACAACAGGACATGTAAACATTTAGTACGTGTGTGTGGCGGTGTATTTGAGGGTATGGTTGAGTGTAAAGGCTGAAGAAAAAGATGAAGATGACTTGTACCTCAGATTGCGTGTCCTCAGCTGTGCTGTCGGTCTGAGTGCTGCTCTCGCTGCGGTCAGAACCAGGGGGGAACACCACAAGAACACACAGAAAACAGATCCCCGCCTGGATCAGGACCTGTCCGGAATCTGACAAACACCACAAAAGACTTAAGACGGCAGCAATCAGGTAGCGCCAAAAGTACATACTTCTCTGTGGAGGGTTCACCGCTGTCTACAGCTCGAAGGCAGATTCCTGTACTCTCAGACTGTCAGGAGCCGGAGGGTAGTGTGAGAGAGCCGGAAGACCTCACGAGTGTCTGATTGGTTCAAAGTAGTTTCACTTGCTTTAGAATGTTTGTGGCCGCATCTCAAACTTGCACACTCTCAATTTTTTACACACCACTCCACTCAGTGCACTTCAAATAACGGTGTACTGTTTTTACATACAATTTTTTTATAAGCAAATACATGGCCTGAATATAAGCAAGGTACAAATGCGTGCGGTACGTTTCTTTAATTAATCCTTTAAAAATACGAAATAAAACAAGATATATACATCTTTCTACAAAATACATCTTTCTTGTCAGAAGACATTCTGTTGATTTGGATTTTATGTAGTCTGTATACGTCATTTAATGTTGGATAAAAGTTGCCTGATGTTCATGTCCACCACACGATGGCATCTGATCCATTGTATTAACAGGATTTATGAATGAAGGTCCGCCTGGATGCTGGTGTTTATATGAGTTCATGGGGTCTTTAAAGAACTTACAAATAGCTTCGGTCTATAAGATGAACTGTGTTCTGGCCATGTCTCTATTTTCAGATGAGTAATTCATAGAGGATTACAATAGCCAGTGCCGAACACACATATATACACACATTGACCGTAATGGGAAGAGTACTTGAACCCCATTTTAATTCAGCTAAATAATGGATCTCTCTCTAAAAAAACGTGAAGCATGAAAGTTGCAGGTAAAAAAATAGTACCGAGTAGCAAAGAACTCCAACCTTTCAGCACATTCTGCATCAATTAGCATCAAAAGTGGAGCGTGTTGGTCACTATTCTGTTTTGGGATCCTTTTGGTGCAAAACAGAACGACCAGTGACAATTTACAAAGCAGCACAGAGTCACCAAAAGAACAAAAAGAAATTAAACAAGTTTCTAATCACAATGTAATTTACATGTAATTACATGCTTTTATAAAATCAATTAAAAAGTATTTGAACACTCAACTGAATAAATGTAAGTTACTCCCCACCTTTTGCCAAAGCTGTTCATTTCCCCATCATGAGGGCTAGCAATTCACACAGACTTTGCAGTGTCACCTACCCAGAAGTCACAGGGATAGAGCCATGGCATTCCCCCATCATTAATCCAGATACAAAGTTTGTGATGGCAGTTTATAATACAGCTTCCATACTCCTTCATTTTAAAAAGGAACAGCCCATGCACAAGCATGAGTAACATATATTAAAAGGGAGAAGTTTATAAACTCCAACAGCCCTTAAATTGCACTTGACTGCTTAAGTCATACGTACTATTTTCTTGGCCATTTAGCTTTCAAAGGATTGTGGAGCAAAGGTAGCATTTCATGGACCCATTAAAAGCAGCGCCTTACCACAGAAGTGATACTCCAGCAGTACAAATTCAGTTCATGAGACAACCGCTACATCTAGGGGCTACATCACTGATTACATCACTGTACTGCTTAACTTTCCAAACAATGATCAGTTAGATTTTGGGTTAAAAATGGATGACCACAGGTTCGCTGGTGAAAGTCTAAAACTACCCATAAACTGTCCAGGCAACATACCATTTAAATGATCATAGTCTATAGAATAAAAATGTAAGTTCCATTGCAGCACAAATATGAAAATAAGAGACCAAACTGGATTAGGTTTAGTGAGCCTTTATTCAAGTGTAATACCTAAAAACAGACCGGCAGGATGACAGGTAGGTTACCCGGCATGGCTTCTTTCTCTCTGGGAATGACATGTTGAGTGGAAGGGGAGGAAGAAAAAGAAAAAAAAAAGGCAAAATAAAAGCACAAACAGCTCCCCAGTACAGCTAGTACTGGTTTACAAGCTGGTCCCTATAAATAAGGTGGAATCGGAGTCCTTCCAAATGTACAAGTTATGTTACAGTTGAACACCACATTAGCCAAACATTTAGATGACTTTCTTTAACTCATCATACAACACGAGCACAAAGGCACCGCCCATGCCTCTGAGAACATTGGACCAAGCTCCCTTGAAAAAGGCTTTGCCACCTTCATCACGAGCAATCTTCTTCCAGCAGTCAATTGTGCCACTGTACATGATGTCAGCTGTGATGCAAAAAGATATGGGTCATTTCTTCTACCAAAAAAAGTGTGTCAAATTGGACCAAATTACATAGAGCACTAACTTACCTCCTTTACGTCCAGACTGCATCATCATACGACGACGCACTGTATCAAAGGGGTACGATGCAAGGCCAGCAACCGCCGTCACAGTCTGAGCAATCATCCAGCTGACAACAATGTGAGTATTCTTGGGATCTGGCAGCATACCTGCAGACAGGGAAACATTTAATTAACAAGCAATGAGCTATACATCCTCTCCACACTACAGATGAACACACTTACCTTTAGCTGTGTCATAGATGCCAAAGTAAGCGGCTCTGTAGATGATGATACCCTGGACAGATACATTGAAGCCTTGGTACAGACCCCTGATGCCATCAGACTTGGAAATTTTCACCAAGCAGTTACCCAGACCAGTAAACTCTCGCTCAGCTCCTGCTTTACCAACATCTGCGGCCAGGCGAGTTCTGGCAAAGTCGAGAGGGTAGACGAAGCAGAGGGAGGTGGCACCAGCAGCACCACCAGAGGCCAGGTTGCCAGCAAAGTACCTCCAGAACTGGGTGCGCTTGTCTACACCATCAAGGAAGACCTTCTTGTACTTGTCCTTGAAGGCAAAGTTGAGAGCCTGAGTGGGAAAGTATCTGATGACATTGGCCAAGTTTCCTCTCCAGAACGACAGAAAGCCCTGCTCCTTGGGGATACGGACAACACAGTCGACGATGCCCTTGTAATGTTTGTCGGCTGTGATCTGCTTGCTGGCATGTTGCACCTAAAAAAATGAATAAGCATATTTAAGTTTATACATACTTGCAGAAACGTTTCAACCGCTGAAAAGTCTGAATGTGAAGACATTCAATCGTTCAAAAAAATGAAACTGAATACCCCTCAGTGCACGCGCGAATAAGTACAAAGACACACCGACCCGGAGCTTCACAGGCTAACAGCAGGCCCCCGGATCTCCAGACAATGTAAATGAACTGCCTCTTAGCTCAACTACTTTAAAAAACAAAACCAAAACAAGTTAGAAAAAAACCACTAAACTAGCTGTGTGCTCTCAGCAGTAAGTGCCGAGCTAGCCCGGAAAACTTGGGCAGACGGCGTCCTTTTGTCACGACCTTGGTGAGTGGAAGAAATTGAGTCAACACATTCTGGGTCTGTTAATGAGGTCCATTCAAAAACTTCAGTTTTAACCAAAACAGAATGAGTATTGAGTCAACTGCATTTCTAATCAAGAGGCCTAAATTAACACAGTTAAGATGAACTGAACAGTTCCGTTTAGTTGAGTCATGTGAAGGGAGTCTTGGAGGCGGGCCAGAAATATTACACAAGGACGGAGTTCGGAACACAAAGTACCGAACGGCTCCCTCTTTCTCTCCTCGTATTCAGCAGCTGCCCGGCTTTGTTAGCTCGCGCGGTAAGTTCGAGCTCAGCGAAGGGAGACCTTCCGCTAGCAGGCTAATGATCTTTAGCTAAGGTCATTCACAGCTAACCTCGGCCAACACTCACCAGAGCAATAGCAGCACAACTTATAATTCATACTCAAACATCCATAGATAGGTTTTAGGTATAGTGCGTGGTTATAAAAGGACTGAAGTAGCCAAGTAACATACTACTCTTTAACAGGCTAGCTTACTTTAGCTTAAAACTAGCCGAACAGCGAATAAAACAACTAGTAGTCACTCACTTTAACAGTTAAGCTCACATAATATGGTCCCAAATATAAATTAAACTAATTTACAGTGCAATTAGATAATTCAGACAGAAAATAAGGCCCTTTGTGGCCAACGAACACTTCCGGGACAGGCCATTCCCCTTTCATTCAGACTCGTGGAGGTTTTGAGTCTTACCTGCAGAAGGAGCTTCACTCTCTCAATGGGAGCGACGGCAGTTTTGGAAATGGCAGCGGCGACACCCCCGGCCAAGAAGTCCTTGGCGAAAGAGATGGCGGTCTCGCTCATTGTGAGGCGGTGTTAATGTGGTGTCGTGTGAAAGAGAGATAAACACACGGCTCCACCAAGAACAGCTCAGTGATGCCGGCCGGGTCGAAATGGCCGATCGACAGGGGGCGAGCAGAATTTAAACTGTGATCCTGACGAGACCACGCGAGAACACAGACGATAGGTTTTGATTGGTCTCTCTGAAAACCGGGAGGAGCTAAATGTCCTGTATCGACGGAAGGGGTGGGGAATGAAGTCACGAGAAAGCGTCATTACTCCGTGTCTTTTTCCACTTTGAGAAAGGAGTACGTCCTTAGACCTTCACAGTCACATACTAGCGTATCTGGCGAGTACAATGGGCAGTCAAAATGCTGGGTTATAAGAGAAACACGGTGTCTCCACTTTATCCGTCAGTTCTAACAGCCCGTTGTGCCCAAACAGAAAGACCTTGATTTGACTTCTACTGTGTGCCACAAGGTGAATGAACAGTGCAGGGTTCCTGATAAGCAGACTGTCTTTATCACCATCAAAAGACACTGTCCAGCTTACAGTCACACACTAAAAGCTATCTTATCCTAATGGGCAGTGATCCTAGATTTAATCCACACAGATCTGTATACACTGTATTTTGTCCTGTCTGCACTTAAGAAGATTTGCGGTGCTGTTTTCTGTTCTTGTGTTGCACCATGTTTCTGGAGGAACATGTTTCGTTTCCCTGACAACTCTCTATATGGCTGAAATGACATTACCTACTTGACTTTGACTTGACCTGACTCAAGGACTTCTCTTAGCTGATATCAGAAGAGCCCCAGTGGTGTCAATCTGTGTTGTTTAACATTTGCACATGTAGACAGCAGTTTTTGGACATTTAATTGCATTTCATTTTTAGGTCACAAAAAAAACCCTCCAGCTCATTTGGAGGCTCAACATTCTCTGACAAAGTTTCATAATGATTGCTACCAAAGACAATTAATGGTATCTAAATCTGTGTTGTTCACACAGACTGCACAGAATACAAGACAAAACGCATTATCATAAATAATTTAATACACAAAAAAATCTTAAGTGTCATGATTTGTCCCACAAAGGCACTGAATTAACCCATGCAGACAGGTCCTTTGCATTTCTAAATTCCCAGTAAAAGGAAACCACCCATCTTTTATATTTCAAAGCCTAATACTGTCTCAAAGATGTGACAGTGGTTTTTGTGACCTTATCATATACTATCTGAGGCAGCGCTGGATTGGCCATTGGGCATACCGGGCAATGCCCCGGTGGGCTGATGGTAATTTTGGGCCGGCGCTGAACCCGTCATCACTACAAGCCCCACCCCCGGGAACAACAGTCTGGTGGGCCTGTCTCGCGTCAAAATCTGAGGTACTGCAGAAAACAAAGGTTGTGCTTCTAGTATACTGTGCAAAGATCTTTAAAATGGGATAGATTGTATTGAATGCAATTGCAGCTTCAATAGAACTCTTTTGACAACTGAATATTTAGCAGCTAGTAGAGATAGAGGTTATGCACAGTGATTATCAGCATCGTGTAGTAAAACCAATAATCAGTTAGTCAAGTCTGACCCAGGGCACAGGTGAAAGTTCAAACTGTCAACTGAATACTGACAGTATCTACCAACGTCAACCACACTGAATACCTCTGTACTAGTTGTGCAGTGTTCAACAAAATGCTGCACTTAATTAAAACCATACAGTGAAGGTTTCCTAAATCTTCCAGTGGACATTTACAAGCAGGTCCATGGAGGATTTAAGCGTACTCTACCAAAACAGACCAAAACCGTCAGACAAAACTCCACAGTTGCAAAACATCTCCCATTTGGTTGTAGTTTCCAGTTTTGTCCTCTTTCCTTTCTTTTCATCATAAAGTCAATGGGAAGGGGGGTTCACCAGCGATTTCCCATTGATGAACTTTGTGTTTGCAACTTTCTGTTTTTCAGGTAACGTTTGAACTCCTGCAGTTCGTGCGGGCCCAGGCTTTGGTCCACTCCTGGTTTGAGTTTGTAGCTCAGCGGAGACACAATATAACCGTTTTGGTAAAGACAGACTTGTTTACACATCTCAAAGCAGCTGAACAGCAGGCCATAGTACGGGACAATCTGTACAAAAAAGAAAAAATGAATAATCAACATACATTCAGAATATAAAACAAACAGAATATAAATATATATTGTTTTTAATAATCAGGTTTTTTAAAATAAAATAACAGGTGAACTAACATCTGACAGGTAAAAGAATACTTGATTTCAATGTGTAGAAGAAAAAAAATAATCATTTCAAATTTGGCTCATTCCACCTATGTAGCATAAAGGCAGTGTTGAAAGGGCTTTGTTTACAACATCCATATCTTGCTAGCCCACTACCACATAGGCATTATGTAAAAAATACAAGCTACATTTTGGCTGTAGTTGTGTGGTGATACCTAGTTGCACCTTAAGGCAGAAGGAGTGGGTCTGTGAGGAAACTGACTGGATCTCATTGTTAGGATTGCTATTTTAAACTTTTTTTTTAAAACTGCTTCTGTGATATTTCAAGTCCATACTTGATTTTTTGAAATCTTTATAACTTTGTCACAACAGTCCATTAAAATCATCAAAAGTTCTTACATTTTTGTAGATAACTCCCTGTTTTTATTTTTTTACAAAACAAGTTCTAATACTGACTAGTTGGTCAGGACTTTTTACTTTGCCTCTATGGAAATGTGTTTAAAACACATGTACAAGCATACCTCTGACCTTAGAGGACACAAAAATAGTTTGATGACATTTTTCCTTATTTGTTAACATTTTTTTATTTGCTTGGTAAGGTTACTATATCAGCCCCAATGAGAAAACAGAGTGGAAGTACAAGAATAATCACAGTGACCATTTTGAATGCCTCACCTTGACTGTGTTGTCTGTAAATCCACTCCAAAGGGACAATATGCCCTTGGTTTTAATGACAACAGGTGTTTGCCCACATTATTTTAAGTTTATTTGTAACAATTTTTTTATTTGTATAGTAGAGTTGCTGTATTAGTCCAATTGAGAAAATGGAGTGGAAGTACCAGAGTAATCACAGTAACCATTTTGAATGCCTCACCTTGACTGTGTTGGCTGTAAATCCACTCCAAAGGGCCAACATGCCCTTGGTTTTGATGACCTCTTTAAAGCAGTTTGTGATCCCAGTAAAGTGGACATCAACTCCTCCACAATGTGGAAGGAAAGGACTCTGGGCCTTAAATAATTAAAAAATGACAATCTTATAAGTCAAAGCACAGTAAAAATTATGTAGAAAAAGGACACAGAAGTTCATCAGGTGTGTTGTGTGTGTATGTTGGAAGACATAAGGACACACACAAAGAGTCACAGGATCAAGGAGTGGAGAACCTGAAGGAATCGAATTGCATAGCTGTACAACGTCATCATGAAGAACTTACAAGTGGCATGTTGTAAAGTATTACGTAGTAGTCTTAGTAAAAGACTACATTACAGGTTTTAACCAGTGAGAAGATTCCTACTCATAAGAAAAATGTAAAATGCGTTAAGCAACATAATCCTACCCTGAAACAAAAGTTCCAGGGACGCCTGCAGCTTCTTTAAACACCAGTGGTGGGAGGGACGAGGGTTGTTTGGATCATGGTTTCTATAGACACTTTTGAGTGGCACCAAACTGTAAGCTTTTACTCACACTAGGCTGCTAGGCAAACAAACAGTATGAGGATCTACAACAAATCAGTAGTGTTTTTGTGTCTGATAGGATATTTATTCTTAAAGAACATTAATGTGTCCTCTTATTGAGGACTTAAATGTGTCCTCATAGTGTTGGCCTCTTTGGAGAAAAGCATCCGCCAAAAGATTGTAATGTAATGTAGTGTAATTTATCTTTAGCTTTAAGACATCCCAGGCTGCTGCAGCCAGTGGTATTCTCCAATTATAGACTATACCCTTTATTGTTTATTAATCTCTGTAGTAAAATACTACTATATATTTTTATTCTGATGATAATACAACACAATACACAGGAAAGCACCAAGTCTTGGTGCCTTCCTATCAAAAATGATCAAAACCTGATAAAGTCTGTGATAGTTGCACCACTGTGCCACCTAGTAGTCAATAACAGTACTACATGAGTGTCTAATAAAAAAAGTTAGCATGGTGTTTTCATTCACAGGTCTATCCAGGATTTTTACAAAGCCATTACTTTATATCAGTGCCATTTTGAACTTTATGCACATCACTACAAGTGCATCAGAAAGCGTTTAAGTTTAATCCATTTTTTAGCTCCATGACCCTGACCCATGCTCTTCCAGGGGTCCAGAATTTAGTGCTATGCCACTGCATAAAGCCTATAAAACATGCATGTAGCACATACAGGGAGACAAAACCAAGTCTCCATTTTTGTTTTTGTTTAATTTTTTTTACAGAATTTTAAACATTTTACATTGTGTTGAAATTTCATGACAATTGGACCAGCATCAATGGCCCAAAATGACCTAGAATGAAATGTCTTCACATTAACTTACATACATTACATTTTTTGTTTTAAAATGTTAATAATAAAATATAATTTCCACTTAACAACACACAATTTCAAATATTGGTTGTCTATTTTATTCAAAACTGTTAGTTTTGGAAACAACTTGGACATAAGCATTTTACATTATCCTTCCTCTGTCTTTTCCATTTGTTAGACTTTGTTACCACTGTTGCAATCATTAAGCTCTTCATCCGCTACAATGTTAGCAATTTTGGCAAGATTATGCTATTTTACTAATTAATACAATAAACTGATTTGTGCTTGAAGTGACATTAAAGTGACACTATGCATACCAGTAAAACACTGTAATGAATGTGTTAATGGACATGTATGTGAGAGTTTTTTGTGCTTTTCTCACCTGCATCTTCCTTTTAATTGTCTCAAAAGGGAAAGAGAGAGTTTGAGCCACTCCTGCAGCAAAACAGCCATTGATGAAGTTCTGCATAGAGCTGAAACGGGACTGGTGCTCCTGCCACAGTTTATCCAAGTTAACGTAGACTACATAACAGCCAACTGAGAAGGGCACTGCACCTATCCAACAAGAGAAGAGGATACTCAGTCAAATGAAAAGTCTGGGACATGCTAATTTTAGCATCTTGTAGTGTTAAAGCTGGAGATAAAGATGTTTTGATTTAGAATGAGTGATGTGAATATGGAAGCAAAAACATATTCATAAAGTATATAGAGAAAATACCTTCTCAGGTATTTTAATGCGTATTTATTATTTGCAAGTTGAAAATGGAAGGTTTAACAAAAATAAGTAGCCTTGAAAATTCTACTTATTACTACTTAGCTTTTACTTTGGTGAGTGATTATTGAATTTCTATAGAGTAGGGTGAAGGCTAACTGCAGCGACTTACTAACCACATACACATGACCAGTGACAAGAAACATGTGACTCACAAAGAGAGTAACGTGTTACTTATTACAGCTTTAAAACAGGCCAATATCCAAAGGTCAAGTGCAGTCTCCCAGATGCGTGAAGCATGATGTGACCCTCAAAATATTGATATAAGTACAGATTAAATATAAATGAAGAGGTAAGCAATCTGCCTCTCATAAGATGCAACATAGCCTTTTGTCTTTAGCTCTACTACACTATAATTACATTATTTACTTACTATGCAAATAACTCAAGGGGGATTCAAAGCGTACCTAAGATAGTTAGAGAAAATCCTCGGTATAGAGCTAGGAACCCCTCCGTTTGGTAAACTCTAGAGAGAGTGTGCAGGATCCCCCTGTATGTGCGTTCTCTGCAGTTCTGGGCAATCAGTCGGGTTTCAACCACCTCAAATGGATATGTAACCAGAGCAGCAGCTATACCCGCCAGGCCTCCAGCTACTATGGCCCTCCACTGTGAAACACTTCCAAGCTCATCCATGTGGAGGTGGACAATCCTGTGTGAGGAACAGTCCAGTTAACACAATACACAGTACATTTTCAATGCGAGGTCCTTTTTCTTCACACATAAGGTTCACATGCTTCCACATGCTGCACACAGTATATAAGATCTATATAAACCAATAACACAAACAACTAAAGACTTATATTAATTATTTATTTATTTAAACTAGGGCTTGTCGGCATTAAGTAAATTATGTGTTAACGCGTTAATGCGTCATTTAGCTGATTAACGCCGACAATTATTTTATCGCGCATCAACACAGTTTTTTTAATAATCCTTTTATTTTGAAAATTCGTTGAAATCAGCGCTCTACCGGGCCTGGTGTAAAGTCTTCCCAGAAGAGTACAACAGCAAAGACAAAACGTGAATGCCCTGCAGTCGCAAATAGCTTTGTATTAGATTTGATTACATAAATGTTTACGTTGAGATTTACAATAAATGTTTGAACTGTAACTGTGTTAAAGGGACCACTGCTGTTAAAAAGCTCCTCATTTGTTCAAAGTGTTTGCAAACCAAATGTTATTGTTCATACAGCAGTACTTTAAAAATGAAAGTGCACAATACACTACTTTTGACATATTTATGTTTACATATAATAGTGCGATTAATTGCGATTAAAATCGTTGCCCAGCATTAATTTAAACATTAGAAATGCATTCCTCGTTAAAAAAACGTAACTGTTTACAGCCTTAGAGATAAGCACTTATCACAAAGCAAAAACACTGTTCTGCAGATTCTCAGTCATACTTTATCAACAGCTGTGCTCTTGCATAAGACTCACTGACTCCAACTCCCCTGCTTCCCAGAACACTGTACACAGGACTTTCCTGAACAGGAGAGGAGGGTCGTGCTTCTGAATGCCGGTACACGTGACCAGCATGATAGTGTACAAGGTGTTATTCTATAGACCAGGGAGTTAAATATATCAGTGGCGTTATTAAGTGGGTGGCAAGTTTGCTTTTTCCTCTATAGAAGGTGTGTAAAGCTCCGGTCCTGGAGGTCCAGCACAGTTTGATGGTTCTCCTCCTCAAACACGTTCACTAAACCTGACAATTTACTGGAGAGGTAAACCAGGTGTTTCTGAGCAGCGAAGTCACCAAAACGTGCTGGACCACGGCCCTCCAGGACTGGAGTTTGACACTCCTGCTCTATACATTTGATAGAAGACCATTAAACAAAAAATGACGTCACAGTGTGGGGAGGATTCGGAGCGCTCCGATTGGCCGAGCAAAAAAGGCGTGATTCTAGCATGACGTCACCATGAACTAAGGTAAACTTTGTATGCGGGCTATGCTAACAAAAACAAAAAAGAGAAAGAAAAAAACATTAAAAAAAAGGGGTCAATGCTAGCCGGCCACTGAACTCAAGCAGATAAATTTACCACCACGACAGTTATTAAGGATGAGGGCATTTTAAATAATAATAGGAGCCAGAGAGTAAAAAAGCTGATGTGGCAGAGCCTGGTGATCTCCTGCAACAGCAGGTTCAATGCTAAAGCTTCAAATAAGTATATACCACAGGCTTACAAAACCGTATATGGAAGGCTCAAGGTATGACAGTGAGAGCTACTCACTTTTTATAAGTCGCCAGATGTATGGCGCTGTAGGGAAACAGCCGAAAGCAGGAAACCGAGTTCCCCTTCCAAAAGGATCGCAGACCTTCGTGCTGGTACAGGAGAAGAAAGCTGTGCACAAAGCCCCGTTTGCAGTGAAAGGTCCCCACTTGACTCAAAACCTTCACCACTTCGAGAGGCGAGGTGGCGGTCTTGCTGAAAACACCGGCAAAACCAACACACAAGAAACTTTGAGAACTTGTTAGTCTGTCATCCCTTTTAACGGTTGCCATAATTTGTCAACTAAAGTCACCGACCCACCGTGGCTCGGCTGTTTTACCTACAAAAATATGAATAAAACACACATATTTATCTTATGTTGACACCCGAGTGAAAACTCTCAGCTGTTAACGGCTACTGCTGACTGTGACGACATTCGTGATGGCGTAAAGACATCCTAGTGCAACCATTGGTGGATTTTTGCGTGGGGGCTTGGCAAATGTGTCAAATAGACCAATAGCAGGTTTGGAATCCACCAATAGAAGCCCCTGCCACTAAACAAAAAACAGTTTCCTAAATAAATAAATACTGACGAGCTGCTCATTCTGTGCTGCATCATTAGGTGCGACACCGTAGAGGACTGTTCACAATGGGCAGCCTAGATCCGATACAGAAAATAGATTTTCAGCGCGAGAAATCGGAGGTATGGCGTGAGAGCGTGTGAAGAGCGTCAGATGCGTGTGTCTCACGCTCATTGCGTGAGAGTTGGCAGCCCTGGAAAATAGATCTGTAAAGGAAATAGAGAAACAAAGATGACACTAGATGACACTAACCACTAGGCCACCCAGCTGGTGGTAAATAATCGACCAAAACAATCGAATGGTTTCACGCAATATTTACAGTGCTCTACAAAGTATCTTCATGCTTTTGTTTCTTACAGTAAGAGAGCTGACTTGAGTAGATCGAGCAAGATATTTACCTCATATATCCTTTATATTTAGTAAACATAAATATAAAGTATGGCAGAATCGTACCATTATAGCGACAATAAATGTAAAACTTAGAAGACACATGTTGGTTTACAGTTGGTTTCGGATATTAAATAAAATGGCTGTCATTGCAACCTTGTGTCCACCATTTCTTATCAATTCCAGTTTAAAGTCAATCAGTGAGTTTCCTTATCAGTGAATTGACTATTTCACATCAGTCCACTCTAAGGGACTTTGTTTACAAATCAGAGATTAAAATGTGCAGAAACTATCTTCCGTTGCAAATTACTTGACCCCCAAGTCTGACTGATTTGACCAATTATAGAGATTTGCAATAATGCTTTCAAACCTGCCTGTATTTTTAATTTTGCACATAAGTATCAGTGTTTTAATAAAATGTAATTCTGACAATATAACACGATACTATGTCACAGGCTATTTATCTCTTCTTCATGTTACGTGCATAGTGTGTGCCCACCCCACCAACCTACCCATTATACCTTTTCTTGCATTTATTCCCTGAGGTCAGCTTAGGACACATGTGCATTTTTATTCACCAAAACCAAACATAATTCAGTTTTACATCACTATTTTCCAGCCTCTTTTTGATTCCTTAGAATCAAGGCTAAACTGCAGTAGGCGAAATGGATAAATAGGGTTGTTTGTCATGACTTTACCAAAATAGCAATTTCAAAAAAGGCTGCTTTTGTAGTTACATTTGTAAATATACTATAAGAACTAGGGAGCAAGTAGTACATTTTGAAATATAAAACAGTGCTTGTGTACTAACCTCTTTTACTTTGGTTTCCATGGCATGGGCCCTTTAAATGTACTATGCACTCTTCTTATTTCTTTTTGTTTTGCTCCTGCTAAGATTAACAGGCATTTCTTTTGTATTTATGTCATTATTTGTGTTCACTCTGATTATGCAGAGAAATTCTGGACTGGAGTGGTGGTGGTTAAACTCTGGTCTACCACAAAATATACCTAAGAACATCCAACCGCATTGCTTTTCCCAATCACTTGCTTTCTAAAATTGTAAAATGTTTCATATAGTTTTCGTCTGTGTGTAAAAATAGACCTTTATTCCTTATTTACTCTGCAGAAACGTGTGACTTGCAAAGAGTTAAAATCATGAGATGGCTGTAGTGAGTGTTAAGGTGGCCTTGTGGTGGCACTGTTTCCTGGTTTATTTTGGGTGTAAGGCTGCATCCTGGGGCTGCATCCAACTTTTCAAAAGTGTCTCATTAATTACAGGTGAGACCTGTTGAATGAGTGGAGTTTTCCTTTTAGAGCCCCGGGTCCACCAGCGTCGCCAGAGAGAGATTTCGGGTACAGCCCACGCCGCGTTGAGTTTTGCCTGCTGCTGAGTGCCAAGAAATGTTGGCTAGAGATCTTTTTTGTTGCTGCTTTCTCTCATTTTCTTTGGAGTTTTAACTTTATTTTCTGTTAATAAAAAGCCCAAAACGTTTGAGCCTGCCTGCTTGGTCCTGTATGTTGTGGTCAGGGTTAATTGGCCGTAATAAAGGTCAGGATGTATGAATTCTTCGTGTTGAATGTCATGTCATATTGTTATGATTAATAGGTTATGAACACACCATTTTCCAAGTGTACTGAATAAACTATTCTTTATCACAAATACCAGCATAAATGCTTTTTTTGTGGACAGCAGCGTGGTAAATTCAAACTTTAGCTTATGATAAAGTAGTATTTCTCTAAAATGAGGTTGTTGATTTTACCACAGTGGAGCCATGTGGTTGAAAATAGTTTATCTAAGTCATTTTAATGATTGGGCGAGAGAGGTCTCAGTTGCAGATAAAAGTTTACTAACATTTAATATATTCACAGGTACATTCAGTTCAAACCCACAATCAGGCAGACAGGTATAACAAAAACAATGTAATGTCTGCCACGAGGAAGGAGGACACAGAAGCAGGAGTAACGTAAACACAGGACTTCTAATGATAACCCAAAGCACAGCTTGTCATGTCTAGTCAGTTGCACGCTGCGTCCGAAATTGCGTACTTCCCTACTATATAGTTTGCGAAAAACAGTATGCGAGGCGAGTAGTATGTCCGAATTCATAGTATTCGAAAAACAGTAGGCGAGAAGTAACCGGATGACCTACTGCTTCTGGCCGAATTCTGTAGTAGGCATTCGATAGACACTTCACATATACTCAGCAAAAAAAGAAACGTCCCTTTTTCAGGACTGTGTATTTCAACAATAATGTTGTAAAAATCCAAATAACTTTACAGATCTTCATTGTAAAGGG
>JBBPCY010000032.1:1612330-1631072 GCA_037974405.1 Brachyalestes nurse | reverse complement strand
TGCAATTGTGATTGTTACATGGCACAGTTAATGTATGAGTATCTCTCGCTATATCTCAGCAGGGTCTTGTAGCAGGACTGGTGTTTGTTTTTGGCCTGTGTTCCCTTGCGAGGTGCACCTCCCTCCCCTGCTGGGCCGACAACCTCAGCTCCCTGTGAAGATCCCACCTCCTGTCTGAGGCTGGACCACTTGGCTTCTTCACAAAGACTACTAGAATAACAGAGCACCGAGAAGGAAATGAGGGCCTCTTCAAAAGAGCACCCTCTCTGCAGCCTTGTGCCGGGATGGGAGCCTGGGGGAAGGGGATCTGGGGGGCAAAGAGAGGTGTTGGGGACACACTTTATCATTGCCAAATAGTGGTAAATCAAATACTAATGCGTATATGCAAGTAAATATTGAATAGAATTATTAGATGAGGACCTTTTTCCATAATTTTTTTATAAAGATTTCAGGTGGGTGCATATGCTGCTGTATGTAACACTGCTGTATGTTAAGTTGCACTGAGACAGAAATAGTGTAG
Source organism: Brachyalestes nurse (assembly GCA_037974405.1). Lineage (NCBI taxonomy): Eukaryota > Metazoa > Chordata > Actinopteri > Characiformes > Alestidae > Brachyalestes > Brachyalestes nurse. The sequence continues at coordinate 1,630,552 of JBBPCY010000032.1, read as the reverse complement.
AATCTCAAATGTTACAGTGTCTCTCACACATCCCTAAACCAAGAGGGAATACAGCACTGTATGACTCAGTTATAATCAGCAGCGTGCAAAAATGCTTTTACTAGAGGGGGGCCTCATATAAGGGACATCTTTATCAAAACTGATGGTAAATTAAATTTTCATAATGGTTAATCAAAGTAGAAATAAAATGCTTGAAAAGATAGACCCATAAAACTGATATAACACATTTTGTTAGAAAATAAGAGAAAAATTGACTCATGTGACACATTCCTATGAAAAAAGATTAAAGATGAAATCATGTTAATGATTGTTAATAATTTTTTAAAGATCATTATAATGAGTTTTCTCCCATGCTTACATGGGCTTGCTTGGCATAAAATGGGAAATGCACCAATTTCACGTTTTTACATAACCTTTATAGCATTATAATTGATACATGAACAGATATGAATTCCAGGCAGATAATACAGAAGTGTAATCGTGAGAAATACTGGGTGTGAGTTATTTTTCTCTGTATTGTCACTCTGGCCTGTTAAAGAATGTCAAAGTGGGAATTAGAAGATTCTCCAGTCTCAGGAGCTATAAAAGTCAAAGTGCTTCCTTTGAATGTGCCAGGAAAAACTCCCTTTGATCTCACTGTCATATGCGTGTGGCTCCTAATACAAGATAATGGGGTGATGCTGGTGCCAGATAAGTAGTGTGAAGTGTGTGCGTGTGCTGCCACTTATCAATTAGGGGCTGAACTGCTTAACAGGGTTCGCCCTGTTATGTGTTGCCACAAGGTCTCCACTACGGCTGGATCTCCTCCCCTATTCTTCTTTCTTTCTCTTGATCTTTTTTGTTGCATTTTCAAGCTTTCAGTTGTTCTGTTTTGCTGGCAAGCATGGCAGAAGATAGGGCCCCGACTTCCTCCTGAATTATATAGTGTCCTCCCCTGTTTGCTGACCACCTTGTGCTCTATGTATCCTGGGATTCATTAACCCGAGAACTTCCAGGGCCCCTTTGTCTTGAGAGTTCCTCTCTGTGTTCCTGGAGCCACAGGTGGAGGGAGCAGCCATTGTCATTCACCCCAGTTCATGCGCAAGTCTGCCCTTGATCCCTGGCTTTGAAATGGAGCGCTCAAGGAAGAGAGAGTTGCTCCACTCGGGCCAACGGTTTCCCGCACTGGTCCCTAATGATGGCTGTGATGTGTGAAGTGTGAATCTGAATTCAGTTGAATGTTCTGACTGCCCTCCACAGTTTAGCCCCACATAAAGTCTTAAAAAGATGATCGTTCACCAGAGGGAGCTCTTTACCACTCAAAGCAGTCTGGTCACATCCAGCCTCACTCTCGCAGCCTGGTGCCGGGCCAGGAGGGCCAAGGGGTCGTAAAATTCTCACCTCATTATCTGAAACACAGTCACATCACAGCCCTATGCTGGGAGAGGACGAGAGAGGAGAGGAAGAAAGGAATGGGGGTGTGGAGGAGTAAGCTGAGAGAAGAGCCACACAGACACCATACGCCTTGCAAGAGTGCAGTTAGGCAGGCTGGCTCACTTCACAACCAGGAAAGAGATACGGTGCACAGAAGCTCTGTTACAGAGTCTTTAAGCATTCAAGAATTGATGAAGTGTGATTTTGACAGTTTTTGGTCCACAGTAAAACCTGTGTTTGGTACATGTTCAAAACAAACACACATCTTCACAACGACGCATACTCCACATATTACCCTCTTGAAAGTGTTCTTTGGAGCAATGTAAACACAAAAACACCACTTTTGACTCCCTCAAAAAGGATAGTGAATTCCTTCTTAAGTGAATGGTCTTGTTAAATAACCATTTTTGTAACTAAAGATAGAGTTTAATAATGATTGCTGAATTCATTGTAGTTACTGCATAATAAGCTTTAAGTTAAATGTATTTGTAAGATTAGAGTTGAAGAAGTTAATTGACAACCTATTGTATACATTGATCCAAAACCCAGCATTTGAAAATATCAGAAAAAATAAATCCGGTTCTAAAAACTTGTGGCTTTTCCAACTGAATAAAAAACAAAAACTATGGTTTGCCACTCATGCACTGTGGAGCAGCAGAAAGTCTGAGCAATTTTCAAGATGACCTGTAGAAATAAGATGTGATATGCCACCCTAATCATTATATCATCACTGTCCTTATTTTCATTTTTTCATTTCCTGCTTATGTGACCAGCTTCATAAACAACACAGAACTTAACTTGGTCCTTAACTCACAGAAACTAATCAAGCTGAACGCTGAGAGGCTTTGACGTGAAGCAGCGCCTATTGTCTTAAAGGAAAGTATTACAAAGCAGGGAGTCTATGGCAGCTGGTGTCCTCCTATCTTCACATGTACAGCCAATAAATCAATATCAAATCTTAAGTGCAGGAAGCCAGATGGCCTTCCACCAAACCCAGGTCAGAGCCCTCTCAGAGTCAGCATGGCTACTGTAAGCCAGGCCCACTGAGAGAGAGCCCTTTGAAGGCTTACACATTCAACAAGGAACCCATGAATGACTAAAGGGAACAAATAAGCTGTTACGACTCAGGTCAAATCAGTGTTTGTGTTTCTCCCAACATCAAAGGTCTACAACTGTTTGATATGCAGCCCCCACACCTTGATCCAGAGCTGGGACAGGTAAAGGGGTGGAGTAGTCCATTGAGAGCAAAGGAGGGGGGTTTGTAAGTTCTCCCTCTTGGTTCTTGCCATAGGGCGCTTAACACAGACAAAGAATCTTTCGGTGCCTCCAACTCCCTACAGAGCAATCAGCCCCTCACACCTTACTACGTCTCCGGCCGCAGACCTTGTTGGGAATCTCATGATGATTGGCACCCTCTTTAGTCTTTAAAGGCCAGAGAAGCCCAGTGTTGGGTTAGTGTTCCAAACCTATATGTTACTGTTAGGAAACAATGAAATGTTCACAATATTTCTAAATATTTCTAGTTCTAAATATTTTTCCAACTTTCATATTGACTGGTTGGGCTAGGCAGTTCTTATATGGAATACTATAAAGCCAACTTCTGACATTAGAACATGTATGTTTGTTGAGAAATTCTGGTCATGAGCTCTGTATGTGATTTTAGGTCTTATGTTTTTCCAATAGTCGCACTATCATAACAGCTCTCTTCCATTTATCTCCTTTACTTTCATCTAAGCCACAGACAGTCTGTCAAAAAAAGATGAAACCATCTGCACAGATGGGGTCATGTTTTGCAACGCAACACAACAAATTTGTCTTGGTTTCTGTGTGGGCCCAGGTTTTAGGTTAAACAGTAGTTTCTTTCAATGGCTGTTCGCAGACCAGTGTGAAATGCCAGCTCTGTGGCGAGGTGTGACTGGGAAGAAGCAGGCTCCTTTGTGTGGCTCTTGGTCTGAATGCGTGGCCCCCATTGTTCCCGGTTGACTGTCCGGCCCCTCAGACTCTCTCCTGCACTGCTTTGTCTCAAGCCACATGAGCACTTCCTTCAGCCAGGTCGGGGCAAGGTCGCGACTTTGGAAAGGTGCCCCTCACCGTCTGGCTGTCCAAAAAAAATGCATGTGATTTGTCAGTCTGACCCTGGGGTTTGCTTTGGAAACACCTCCATTTGTGTTAAGTGCACATTTCAAAGGAGAAAGAACAGGCCCAGTGCTAGCTTTGTCACACAAAATGAAAGAAATGACAGTTTTAGTTGACTCACAATTTAATCACATATTAATTGAATCTCTCTGTCATCAGAGCACTAGCGAGGGCTCTCAGATTTACTGCATTGAGTTAACCTCCCAGTTAACCCTAATGAGGTCAGCTATTCAGTTGTAAAGACACAGGGCAGTCTGACCTCTTCCCCTTGTCCTAAGGCAGAGGCTGTCTCGCTGGACTGAGCAGAATGAAGCTTTCTTGATAAGAAAAAAGAAAGGCCAATATGCCATCAGGCACAGTGTTTGCAAGCCAGGTCAGCCCAGTACTGCAAAAGAGTCTGACTGGAGAAGGAGAGAGAGATACTGAATGATAAAGATCATTCTAGACCTTTGATCCTTGAGGAACTGATAAGATGTTACACAGTGACATGCTTAGTGGATGAGCAGGGTGACATGGCAGGTACAAACAAGCTTGTAGAGAGCCAGGGGTGGAGAAAACTCGAAGCAGACACAAATGGCCACATAAGAGGAAAGGCTGGTGGGCGGCTGGCTAATTTTCTGTAAATGGAGAGAAAGGTAAATTACAGGCTTTGCCTAGGCAGTAGACAGTTTAGATTAATGTTTTACAGTAGCTACATTTTATGGCAAAGAGCTTTAATTATTAGCATAAGTTTTACAAAATATAGGAGCTTAATCAATGCAGTTTGCAAATTTTGTGGATGATCATGTGATCAACAAGATGATAAATCAGTCATAACTGAAGGAAAACTGTTGAAATGACACTCATATGACACAAACTGTTGAAAACTGTTGAAATGACACTCATATGTCACAAAAGGTAGGTCGGGGGAGGGCCGTGTCTGAGCACTTCCTAGGCACTGATTTAGGGTCTGCATGTGGAGGCCAGACAGGGCCTGAAATCGGGGGAGCAAGTGATGCCCTGAAACAGATGCCTGACTGTCTGGTCCATGGCTGGGGGGGAGGGGGGTGGCAGACTGAATGGGGAAAAAAGGAATGGCCCACAGACTCAATGCACCTCCATGGGAGCTTCCTAGCAACAGAACAGCAATAGAGCTCAATTCACTGCACCTGCAGCCGGGTCTGCATGCATGTAACCTTAAATTTGTAATCATGAGGACTACTGGTAGCAATCTTCACATAGAGTAGGTAATAGACTCTCATGATGTCAGGGGCAACAGAAAGATCATTCTTCATGAAGCTAATCAGGATTGTGATATTTTGAAACCAAAGCCATAAGTTCCGGCCTTACAGCCATAACACGGCATTCCCAATACTTCTTCAATCCATCTGTCCATCTATCCGTCCATCCATCTAGCCCTCCACCCATCCAGCCATCCATCGATCAATCCAGTCCTACAGTAATTGCTGTTAACCTCCCATTTTAGGGTAAATTCCTTAAGTTTCCTAAGGCTCTTAACCTGTATGTGGTTACCCACAAGTAGTAAATAGTATAGAAGCACACGTCTCATTTGTAAAAAGAATTCCACTGAAAGATTCTTAAGGCATCGTCTATGGCATCACTCTAACTGCCCTTCTATGTTGAGACCCTCAGCATGTTTTTGCATTTTGGAATTCCAACATCCATCCAAAAATCCTTCAAGATTTCATATAGATACTCCAATAGATACAAGAGATTTGGTCATAAATCTGGTCTCTTCTCTTAGACCACAGTGAGCTTGACCAGTGCTCCAATTAAAAGGATTAAGATGTTAGGATCTCCATTATCAGTTCTCTCCTACAGACATCAAAGAGCGCATGGAGTGAGAGTGCAGCTGGCCTGCTGGTGTGAGTTTTTCTCTGGCTCACTGCTGTTTGTGTTGAGGATGTTTACCGATCCCAGCAAGGACAAACAGGCTCACTCTTGTTTGAAAGTAGTTCTGCTCAAACAGAGATGCTTGTGAAGATGATTCAGGCAGGATGTACCCTTCTGCTGGCTCTGTGTTGTTATTGTCTTTATATGCTAGGCCTCCAAATTGCAGGAGGTCTTTCCCAGAGTTGTGTTGGAATCTTTACTTAATAGATAAAGTGTTTGACTTTGGTCTTACATATTACACACATATATTATCACATAATACGGTCTAATATAGCAGGTCAATGTCTGTTGTACTGCCAAATTCATATTCAGTGATCTTGCATCTTAGATATAGGATGTATATATTTTGACCTTTTTAGGAAACTGAAAGTATTCCTGATATAAGGACATTTCTACCCATATTGTACAATGTCTACCTAAATAAACCACTGAGATATAAGCAGTTAAACAAAAAGTCTCATGTGAAATAGTACATTGTAGGCACACTTAACCACCTGGATTTTTTTTACAGTGGTGGGATCCAGGGCTCGTGATGTCTTCCAAACATATATAGCCATTTAATTTACTACTCAATATGACCAATAAACCTACGCATAAAAAACAAAAACAAAAAAAACATAAAAAAACATAAAAAACAATCATGTAGAGTTGTCTTGTCAAAGACATGAAAAAGAAATTTAACTGAAACTGAGAATGGTTGACTATTCTTTGAAAGAAAGATCTTGCCAAAACAAACCACAAGGAGTCACTCTCGAACACTCCTTCAGACTCCATTTCAGCATCTGTGGACAGCTGCGCAAATCTGGAGTACACACAGGTGAGCAATTAAGCAGGTTAACAGTTATAAAAGCTATAAAAGTTACAGTCTGTTAATCATTTCACAAAGTGAACATCTCTGTATGAAAAATGCAACCCACCAAAAACTAGAACATATGTCAGTGTGTTGTTGAAATAACAGAAAAGGTTTATTGCATAAGACTAGACAAAATAATTCAGATCAACAACATCTTTACTTGTACAAGGTTGTGTAGTATTCAGTGCTTTCCATTTAGATAGAGCAGTCTAAAACCAAAAAAAGCACTGTTATTTTATAAAATAAAGACCTAAATAGAAGTATAAGTAGCCACAAAGAACAAGAAAGAACAGTGGAAGTATCTGATCAAACCTTCTTCATAAAAGTGCAGTGGAGTAAGTTAATAATCCAGCAGCTATTTTAAATTTAAATCCCTTTGTGTCTGAAATAAGATGCTCATAAAAAGAGAAGGTGTTAACAACTGCTACAAAAAGTATGAAATGAAACCTTTAAAAGAAATTTAAAAGAAATATAAGCAAATAAAATTGAACTGACTAAACAGTAGATTCCTTTCCTCCCAAATACCCTTAAGGATCTGGCACTGTCTGAACAAAACCTTGTATCCCCCTTTTCTTATTTACTGATTTATGAAAAAATGATCTGTTATTTGAATTGTGTCAAATTGTAATGATGAGCAATAGAAACAGGCCAAAATTAAATGAATGAAATGTTTTACATTAAATTGCATTAAAAGCCTAAATTTTTTTCTATTTTTTTTTTTTTACTGAGGAGTAAGTGTAAAGCATCCTTAGACAGTGTATACAACATCACAACATAATGTCAGCATATTATAACTAAACCAAAAAACCTTGAACCTGATTTGTTTAATCAGCAAATGTCATCTTCTCTGCATGGCCCACAGGAGTATAAATCACAATGGAACAAGCCTGAACAGAGTGGTTTTATGAGGCTGGGTGGTGGGGGGACTTCCCTTGCATCCTGCAGGGGGTTGGAAGCTGACACTGCTCGAGTGTCAAAGGCCTTTTAACTGGCTAGACCCAACAATGTCTTATTACTTTATTGGTATCATTTAGAATCTCCTTTACGCGCACTTCAGTTTAAAAGAAAGAAGGGTAATCACAGAGAATTATTCACGAGAACAAAATTAGTATTTAGTGCTCTGTTTAAAGATATGCTCAAGCTGATATTGTTGAAGTTATTGCTTCTCATCATAAGCAAAGAAGATGTGGGTTATTGGTTATTGTAATTAATTTGGTAATTAAATTATGGACTCATAAAACAATTACACACACAAACTGACAAAGAAAAGAAACCTGACCATTGAACTTGCTTATTGCCCCAATTTTTGGGAGTGTGTATGTGTGTGTGTGTATGCGTGTGTGTGTGTGTGTGTGTGTGCCTGCAGTACCAAGGCCAGACAATTCAAGAAAGCGACTAGAAAAACATCTTTCACATTGTCTGTGTTTGGACTTTGTTATTGCTCTGACCTTATCAAATATTTGCTTTTCTTTTAATCTGTTACTTTATTCCAAGTCTGGTTGTCCCTGAATGACCTATGACTCCTGACATATGCAGAGATCTTGTCTGAAATAGGGGTTGGCAATATGACAATATTTATGGCTATTGTAATAAATTACATCATATTACATCACAAAACGCTTTTTTGAGAATATCACGGATACTGTCACTACTTAAAGGATGGAAAGAAACCACAATTGGTCAGGGTTAACTGGATTTAGTGCACTGAATTATGTGAAATGTGTTCATGTTCTCTAAATGTGGTAGAACATTGGTTCAGTTGCAGCTTATCAAACCACAGAAAAATGAAATTTTGTGAAGTATATCATGTATTGAGAAAATATGTTGAGATACTATGATATATTTTTGTCTTACCACCTTCACCTAGCCTGAAACAGAGTAAAGGCTGCTGGTTTTGGTGATTTTCATTAGCTGTATTATTGCGTTTAATGATTAACTCAGGTCAGGCTTTATTTTCCGTTATAAGCAAAATGGAGATGCTAAGAGAGTGCAGGATAGAGAGTGCCTCTGTAATTGATATGCTCATTACGTAATTTTCTTGTAAAACAATTTATCGAGCTGGAGAAAAATGCCTGACCACTGAGTATGTGCATGTGTGTGTACCAGTTCTCATAGTCTCATCTCAATAGAAATGGCACATACATGTTTGCATTTTTTGTCAAACGCCACGTGATAACACCGTTTGCACATACAAAATGACAAAAGCGGAAAAAACACAGCTCATAATGAGGTCTTGTGAGTTCATATGAGCAATAAGAGACCAATGGAAAATAAATGTTTCCACCAAACACCTGTCCGGTGTTAGTGTCTCCCTGAGATACAGAGCCTCGATTCGTTAATGATTCGTTCTTTTAAACCGATTCACATGAACAGATTCAATTATTTTGTCCTCTCTACTTTCTTTATTCTGTGTTTGAGTTGTTTGTGTCCCGAGTCTGGATGCGATGAGTAAAGGTGAGTGATATCACTGCATTCAGTGAGTAAAGAGAGTAGAGAGTAAAGTTAATTTGAATCACTGAAACGAGTTAATTTGAATCACTGAATAAACAGGCAGATGGAGGCCTATTGGTAGGGAGTTGCCCGTGCGATCAGACGCAGAAAATATTTTCGTGTTTTTCACACTGTGCTGTAGTGTATGTTTAGGTAGGACGAATGGACACTTTACTCGTGATGAATCGTTCAAATTGCTGAAAAAAACGGCTCGAATGAATCGATTCTTCACAAGAGTCGAATTACCCATCACTAGTCTCTACCTGCTCGCGGCTCCTCCCGTGGGTTTGCTCATCGAAACTCTGGCACTGTTTCGCTCCCAGGAGCCGAATAAACTAAATACTTGAGACAGAAAAGTCCCCAATAGGACAAAGAGAGTCGTGTTTCTATAATCTTAATATTTTCTTGGTTTTGGTGCCACGTCCACGTTATAATAAGAAGTTTTCCCTTCACTGCTCCAGTTCTTTGTGGTATTAGCCACTTCCGGAGAGTGTCTCAGGTAAGGCTGGTTTCGATGTTTTGTTGTTGAGCTAACTTGGTGGCTACACCAAGTGGTTTTACTGTAATACCACCAGGACCTCAGAAGACATTTAGGATAATCGTCACTTTGTAACGTGTACTTCAGTTTGGTAAGGAATATCTTTGAACATGTTTGGTGACACCAAATGTGACGTTTGTCCAAGGGTTGCCAGGTCCGTGTTCAGATCCGTGAAGCTCTGGGAGCTAACTCGAGGCTAACTCAGCCAGGTGAGCCTCTACCCGATTAAAACAGGTCTTCTTGAGCCTTTCTGAGTGGTTTTTTAGGTGAAATGTTGGTCTGTTGTGACGTTTGCAGCTTTCGTGAGCTGACAGATCAATGATTTATGACCCACACTCAGGTGTCAGTGTCAGGTCAAATAACTTGGAGATTTTGGACCCCCACTGCAAATACATGTGAAGATCAGTCAGTTAGTACGATCACCTACATTTAACCACTGCATAACCATTTGTAGTGCTAATAGTAAAATATTCAGTTGTATTTGTTTTGTGAGGTGCTTTTACTCTTTCGTCATTTTATCAGTTTTTTCTGGATTTTGTTTGTTTGTTTTTGGTTTGTTTGTTTTTTGCATTGAATGGGGGTGATCTTCTTCCACCAGCATTTTTTTTCTCTTCTAATTTTCCTGCTTACAAGATGGAATCATTTTTCAAGCCACAGACACAGGAACCTGTTTTTTCAGATACCACCTGTATTACGCTATTAGGCTGTATTCAGTTACTGTTATGGGATAGTCGAAAAGTTTCTGTTCACATCAGCCTTTTTCTGAATCAACAGTTTTGTTCTGTTTTTGGCGTCAATTCATGATATGACTTTTTTGACTCTTGTACTCAGAACTGTGGGTCTAAAAGGTGGTATTAAGACTCCTGTGTTTGTTGATCTGTGTATGTTATTGCAGTGAATACTGCCGTCTGAGGTGGTCAGTGTGTCCATTTTTCACCTGCAGTATGGTTTCTGAGCATATTGTGGATATCGCCAGTACTTACATTATCAATATCAACTGCATGTTTCCAAAAAACATCAGTAGTCCAGTTTAGTTTGATTTAATGCAATAAAGTGAGTGAAACTTACTTGAAAAATCCTTATTAGTAATTATTTATAGTTTTTGTTTTTAAATGACAACGGCTTCTTTTTTTATTTCTATACCACACAAACATATTTTAAATATTTTCATAACAGATTTTTCAGTCATAGATTCATCATTATTCTCATAAATTATGTCTAAACATAAGTATATTGTTATAGGTACAGTCCGAGCACTGATCACCTGTTTGAGACCACGTGAAGTAGCAAAGGGCTGTGCTGTCCTTTTCACAAAGGGACGATGTTCCAGCAGCTTTTCCTTTCAAACAATCAGGAACACACCTGATTCTGTTTGTTTAATCATTTGGTCTTCCAACAATTCATCAAGAGTGTTCCCCCTTGTTTGGAATGAAAACCTGCTTTTACGTCTACCTTTGTAGATAAGATCAGACTCCTCAGAAATAGCTAATTGTAGGGCAGTTTTCATTGCATTTTCCCGGCACTGCTGTATTGTATGTGCATTTTGGTCACCCCAGCTTGCTCACAACTCTCAGAAAAAAAATGAAGTAGCTTGATGCATATTGTGTATCATGCCACAAGTATTGTAATGAGTGTCTGCCTTATGACCCAGCCTTAGTTTATAGTCTTTATCTCCTCCTTTCACAATTACAAAGGGTAGTCAAGTCATACTTTTAGGTAAGCCCAATGTTGTATGTGCCAAGGGCTGCTCATGGATCCATTGTTTAAGGGTGTGGTGGAGAGAGTGATTCATGGTGTTCAGGCAGGTGGACTGGGGAGAGCATTTCAAAATGGGCACTCTCATTTATGTTGATTTACTGTTTGCTCTATAGGTGGTGGACACCCATGTTGTTGAATTATTAGCCTACACCACCTCCCCTTTGAATTGGAAAGCCACTCTGTATTGACTGTTGGTTTAAGGATATTGCCTGTGTCCATTGATCCTATCAGCCCTGAATACGGAGAATTAAAGAAACTCACTGTTTACATGAAAGATGTGTATTTTATAATGAGACAGATCAATACTAGAGAGGCACAAGTATCATTTCAGTATCTTAACATTCATGCATGTGGACAGTGGAATACTGTATTAAAGTAATCTGCAATTTGGCTTACACAAAAGTTCCCTCAATGTGTTTAATAATGTGGGCCCATGTCATGGGAAACATTAGTAGTAGTTATCTAGATAACTTTTTAAGTAGTTAGAACACAGTTATTACATGGATTTAAGTCATTAACACTGGTTATAACAGGAAGTAGCCTACGTATTGATTTACCAAACCACGTAGGAGAGGAATACATTGAACTACATAAAACCACTACTGTTGTTTCAATGCCACTTGTATTTATTACAGGATGTTCTGAGAAAATAAACGTTTACTGCTCAGACAAATAGCATTAGAAATGATCATTTTTTCAGATGCCTATGATGCTTTCACACTGCTGTACATCAGCCTTTTTTAATAGAATTTATAGCACGCTACCCCTTTTGTTACACTCAAAACAGAGCATACCTTTAAGCAGTTATCATCAGATGCATTTACATTGCCAGTATTAAAGCACCAATTTTAAAACTTGTCTTTATTTGTATCACAAAGTGTCACTCTGTCAAAAAATTCTGCATTAGTAGCGAGGAGCCTCTGGTACATCTTTCAACACGCTTCTCTTTTATTAGATGTTCCCAAGAGCCTGTACTGTCCCATCCATCTTAACCAGGGTCACCTTCTTTTACCTAGTAAGCAAAGGCGCCAGAGGCACATACTGTATTTTCATTGTATAGGGTGCAGACCTTTAAGATTTAAGTCTTGTTTTAATAGTGCATATCGTAGCTGCCGTAACAAAACCAAAATGGTAACTTTTCTAGGAGGAGTAACAAAAAGTATGTATGAAATGTATTGAAATGGATCAATACCATATCATTTGTGTTGATCAGTTTGGCTTGAAATGTTCACACAATGTAACGGGCATCTAGCATTTGGTGCAAAATAAATATGTAAAGCCATTTATGCAGGCTCAAAATGTTTATAGGTAGGCACAAAATACAATATGTGAGTGTGTTGACTTCAGTGTCTAAACCTCTCCTTAAGGTAGCCCAGTATTTATCCAGTTTAGTCCAGTTATTATTCAATACCTGCTTAGACTAACAAACACATCATCAAATTAAATTAGGTGCTGCTGATGAAATTGCCTAATTTATAAGATGACTGAGGTGCGCTAAGAATTCAGAACGGACACCTCAGTTCCTTTAACAGCCTTTTTAAAAATTGGCCCCACACAGTCCTGTATATATGTATATATTAGGGATGTAACAATACATTGTGTCGAATTATATTGCAGTGTATTGTACTATATCATTTGTTGTATCAGGACTAGCATGTTATTTTGTGGTTAGTGTGTTAGTTCGTAGCTAGATCATTAGATAGGGACATCATAAAGTACAGCTTTTGTTTAAAATATAAATGCACATTTTCACCTGCTGTATAGAAAAATGCATATTACCAAGCCCCTACTGTTTCATATCAAATCAAATATGTATTGTGGATCACTAGTGTGTATATATACTAAATAAACCACTGACAGGTGAAGTGAAGAACAGTTATCTTATTACAAAGATGCCTGTTATGGGATGTAATATATTAGGCAGCAAGTGATCAGTTCTTAAAGTTGATGTGCTGGAAGCAGGAACTATGGGCAAGTGGTCTTTGGGGCTCTGAGCGACTTTGATCAAAACGGCCAAATTGTGATTGCTTGATGATTGGGTCGGAGCATCTCCAAAACACAGTGGTTACTACCAACCGAAAGTGGTCTAAAGAAGGGCAACCAGTGAAAAGCTCATTTATGTGTGGGGAGCAAAGGCTAGCTCATCTGGCCAGATCCCACAGAAGAGCTGCTGTAGCACAACTTGCTAAAAAAAATATTCATAACTGTGATACGTGTCAGAACTCATAGAACATCGTGGTATTCAGTGTTTCAGGCTGCATAGCAGCAGGCCAGTCACAGTGCCTATGCTAACGCTTGTCCACCTCTGCATCTAGAATGGGTGTGTGAACATTAGAACTGGACCATGGAGAAATGGAAGCCTTGTGGGCCTTGTGTGACATTTTATTTTACATCATGATGTCCAAGTGTGTGTGTGATGCGTACCTTGGAATGTAATGGCACCAGGATGTGCTATGAGAGGAAGGCAAGGTGGTGGAGATGATGCTCTGGGCAGTGTTCTGCTGGGAAATCTTGAGTCCCAGCAGCCATGTTGATACCACCTACTCAGCCATTGTTCCAGTACAGGTATGCTCTTTCATGGCAACGGTGTTCCCTAATGGCAGTGGCTTCTTTCAGCAGGATATTGCGCCGTGATACTCTGCAGCAATTGTATACAAATGTTTTAAATTCACAGTGTTAACTTGTACTTGAATTCCCCCAGATCTCAGTCCAATCAAGCATCCATGGGTTGTGCTGGAAAAACAAGTAGCCCCTGGCATGAAGGGCACTTACATGTTGAGCAGTAGTTTTAGTGTTATGCTAATCAGACAATTCAACCGCTTTATAACTATCCAACTACTATCCAAATACCTTTCAATGATTTTTCAAGAAATATGATATATTTCTTCTGTTTAAGTTGCATGCTGTATAGTTTTCTTAAGCCTTATCTGTTGCAGTGTCCGTGTCAAATTAAAAGAAAAAGGACACAAACAGAGAAAAGAGACTGTCTCGGTTGACCTCAGAGTCTCTCTGTCCCTCACACACCAGCACACTCTCAGAGTGCAGCGTAATTGGTCAGTCATGGTGACGGCCTCTTGGAATGCTCTACCATCAGCACATAAACACTCCCTTCTCCCTTCCTCTATGTGCGCGCGCACACACACGCACACATACACACATACACAAACTGCTGCCTCAACCCCTCCTCCTAAGTCCGTACGGCCAGACACTCAACACCTCTCTCCACTCTGCAGAGCTGTCCTCCAGCCAGTCACACGATTCTCTCTGGCTGTGTGTCCTTGTGTGCACACACATGCCAGAGGAGATGAAGGAGTTTAGTTTCAGTCAGGCTGGAGGCAGCCAGCACAGCTGTTGAGTTTGAATTTCCTTTTTGCACGCAGTAGCTGCTGGGAGTCTACCGTCATTACTGTCAGCATCTGAGGTGGGTGGGACAGATGACTTACATTTACTACCTCAACTGAGACTTTTTTGTTGACCATACATGCATTCTGAACAAGCAGGTATCACGGGGTTTATTGTTATGATGTGAAAGGCAGTCTCGTGGTTTTTTTTAACAGTGCTTGAGTTATGTACATTGTTAACTAGATGTCCTATAGCTATCCTTTAGTGTAATATGTATTGGGGTTGCTTTTTGTAAAGTAAATTTGTTTTTTAGGTTCTAATAGTATGGAACGATTTTGAGAAAATATCTAAATGTATTTATCTGATACTGTGACTACTGTATATTATGTGCTCTATTATTATAATTAAACTCAAGACACATTATTTTGGTTGAGAGCTGGAATGTCCACTTTTTTCACTTGACACTTAAACAATAAACTAACTTGTCCAAACATAGTGTGCAAAACTGCCAGGTAGTTGTGGTTGTGTTATCCTGTATGGTACCCTATATGGGTACATATACATTGCGTTTGATGGTCAAACTCTTCTACGGACAGCTTGTGAACTCAGTGTTATTTCTTGTTATTTTCTGCTTTGAGTTTAGGATACTGTTAATTATTGATCATATAGGATCCTTATTGCATAAATTCTCAATAATTTATGCGATACACACAATCTTAAAATATTGCAGCTTTTACAAATCTTCTGGTAAATGTAGTCTTCTGGTAAAATTTTGGTCCATAAGCTATTTGTATACTTCAAATTCTTAAGCTCAGCCTCTGCGATAAGAATTCAGGAGTTTTCAGTCTCTTTTTTTTCCACTGTGTGTGGAATTAGTAATGATTAGGACCTATGCAAAGGGAGTAGCTTACTGCTGATTGGGCACAAAGGCCTCATTAGTGACAAAGCTGGAATTTTTTGCCCAGTTCACTCTCTGTTCTCATTTACACTTAATGCCATGCCTTAGTTTTGACTGTTGCTTGCAAATAATTTCTGAACTTTTTTAATGAAATGAACAGTAAGACAAGTCGGGCGCCGTGCTGTAGAGGAAACTTGTGTGGAGGACACAGCTGCAGCTCTCTCCCCATATTGTTGCTGTGGATTTGTGTCATTTCCTGTCCAGCCAGCCCTGTGCGAGCCAAAAAAAGAATGTACCTCCAGCAGCCTCAATTTTTCCTTTGTTCTCTTTTCCAGCAGAAATGTGAGATGAGGCGACCAAGAGAGCGCATGACTCCTCCTTCTCTGGACTGAACAAAATCTCATCTTGACTTATTTACCTAATGCAGACCGAATAGAGAGTGGGGGTCAAGCAAAGGTAAACTCCGACATCTCCAGCGCGCTGTGAGGTGGCGACCATGATGGAGCAGAAGGCGCTGGCACCAGCAGCCGGCTTGACGTGGGCACGGGTGTGTAAAGACTGCGGTCAGGGCCATGAGGGCCAAGACAGCCATTTGTTTGAGTACCAAGAGGAGGTGGACGATGAGTTGGTGTGCCACATCTGCCTGCAGCCCTTGCTGCAGCCCATGGATACACCATGTGGGCACACGTATTGCTTCCAGTGCCTCAGCAGTTTCCTGCGAGAACAGAATTTCTGCCCCGTGGACCGACAGCGGCTTCAGCTACAGCAGTGCCGTGCCTCCAGCCTGCTGGTCCGCAACCTCCTGGACAAGCTCACTGTGTTGTGCCCTTTCCACAGTGAATGCCAGCAGAGCATGCAGCGCTGTGAGCTTCAGCCTCACCTGCATAACAGGTAAGAACTGCTCACAGTAGTTTATTGTTCAGTGTGAACGGCCAAGAGCAGCTGATTTCTTTCTCTTCACAAACCTTTAGATTGACACATTTTCTGAAATAGTGAAAAGGGAACAACCTGCCCTGTATTTAAAGCTATATATATATGTAATAATGCTAGGCAACGGAATTAATCATCTGGTTTTCTGCAATTAATCGCATTATTAGATAAGTAATTCAAAAACAGTGTATTGCGTACGTATATATTTAAAGTAGTGCTATATGAACAGTGCTATAACATTGGGTTTGCAAACACTTTAAACTAATAAGGAGCTTTTTAACAGCAGTGTTTCCTTTAACAGTTACACAGCCGCAGTTAAAAGATTTCTTCACATTTTATCTAGATTATTACAGAAAACAAATTACCCTCAGAGTTCAGATCATGGGGCGCAGAGCCATTATAGCAGCTGCAAATGGGAACCAACTCCATATGAAAAGTCTGTGTATCTGAATGCAGTGTCATTAAAGACCTTGTTGGTGTAATGGTCAGGTTGGTGTAATGGGGGCCTGATCCCCATGAAAACCAGCCGAGACGCAGAGCTACGTGCTCCACGCACTCACAAGCACAAAAAGCACAAACTGTCAAAATATTTTTTTAAAAACCTGCGTTAACGCGCGATAAAATAATTGTCGGTGTTAAGTAAATAATGCGTTAACACGTTATCGCGTGTCCAGCCCTATATATATATAATATGCTGCATTAGAATGAAATGCAAACAGTTCTAGCCTAAGGTAGCAGAGTATGTTGCTAATGTTTATTACTTTCATTAGAAGAGGAGTGAAAAGGTTCAAATATACATATGCATGACATAAGTTTGATATATTCTTGTAATCATACACTCTGTCTGAAAGAGTAAATTTACACTTTTTTACAGAGAATCATTGATCAGAAAAACACTTTTCAGGCATCTATGGAATGCGGCTTATCCATGCCTGGTGGGAACAAAGAGATTTGACTAAGCTTAGCTGGATTAATGAATGGTGAATATAACATTATAAATTGGTGGAGAAGGCTTGACTTTTGCTTTCACTGTGTGCCTTTCAAATCATGGACATCATTAGAAATCACATGACTGACCACTGTGGCATGTCTGCACAGTGTCTTTTATTTCATGCTGATGGCTAAGCACATTCACTGAATTTATATGGTTTATTTAAGGCTGACACAACACTCAACCATTGCATATCACTCATCACGCCATTTTAAAAAAATCAGTGCAAAGTGAACATTGGATCCATAGACCACATATCCTCTTAGTGAGATGATGTGGACTGGATGTGAATTATCAATGGAAACAAGCAGAGCCACCTTGTTGTGCCCCATCTTTCTCACATGCTTTGTCTTTGTGCTTATCATCTGAACTGTCAGCTGTGATGTAATGCTGAGGTCTAAAGGTTGTTTGGCTGGTAATTCACGTGGGCTGGAGAGGCTCAGTGTAAACACACATTGAGTAGGGTGTGTTCAGGGGCTGGGGGGCAGGGTTCATTTGGCCAGACCTAATTCTACTCTGGACTGATGTGTCCAGTCAGTCTCCCTGCAATGCAGCAAAATAGCCATCCTCATCTGCCTAGCTCCCCTGTTTTCCCCAGCTTGTGTGCCTGCTAAGTCCAAGCAAGCCTTTCTTACTCCAGAGAGAAGGCCTATTGAGACTAATGCTGACATGTGCTAGCAAGTTAGCATGTTGCTCCTTCGACAGAAAGTGAGCATTGATTTTTTTTTTCCCACTGACTCGTGGATATTAAGTGGCATGCAGAATTACTGTAGGTTATTTTTAGCTACTTCTGCCATCCCATAATGAATGTCTTGTAGGTTAATTATCAGCAGACCACTGGGTAGGCTAATGAACCGTGCTTGCTAACTATTTCTCTCTGCTCCAATGCCCTCTCCTGGATCTCAATCTCTCTCTCTCTCTCTCCCTCTCTCCCTCTCTCCCTCTCTCCCTCTCTCTCTCTCTCTCTCTCTCTCTCTCTC
>JBBPCY010000032.1:1598989-1611643 GCA_037974405.1 Brachyalestes nurse | reverse complement strand
CTCTCTCTCTCTCTCTCTCTCTCTCTCTCTCTCTCTCTCTCTCTCTCTCTCTCTCTCTCTCTCTCTCTCTGTCTCGCCTTTTTTCCCCCTTCTTTGTTGTTTCTCCTTTGCTCCCTCCTTTCCAGATGCCCCGCATTCAGGCGGCTCAGGGAGGAGGCCGAGAAGAGGAAGAGGCCTTGCTGGAATGAGCTGAAGGGAAGTAAGACAGAAGGAGAGTCTGACACCAAATCCAATCCAGCGCTCACACGCACATTTAATCCCCGTGGGCCTCCAGAGCCTGGCCTGGTCAACCCCGCATTTGAGGAAGGAGAAGATGGTGAAGTATTAATTCAGGCATTTTATAGAATGGGCTGTTAGTGACACTGTGTGTCACTTTGTGTCAGTTTAGAGGAGAAGGTGTGAAAGGTTTTCAAAAGTAGTCTGCGAAAAGCAGAGGAAATGAATTTGCAGCTGTGTTGACTCTTGGCTAGAAAACAAAACATTGGGTGTCTTTGATGCAGCTATTTCTCACATGCTGTGAAGTGGGGAAATCTGTGATATACTGCTGGGGGCTCTGCAATTATAGACAGCAGTCATCACATTATTACTGTCTGCTTTCTGTTGACATGTCTACCCCTTGACTTTCTCTGGATTATCTGTATCTACTAGTAGTCATGGAATTTTATGAGACTGTCCTCCATCTGTATTTATGGCCACAGTTAATCCCCTGGCAACTGTCTTATTATCCTAGACATAATGACACCATACTTTTCTTTGAGTGACTGCTTGGATATACTGTAAATGAAACACTGACTCATCATTTAACCAGTCATGCTTGAGCTTTCGTTTGTCTGGTTTTACCTGAAAGTACATTAGAGACCATAGTAATATTTGGTCTCTACTCTCCCAAAAGCTCCCCTCAGGTCCAGTCTTGTGGCTGAAGCGAATGTTGTGGAGCTGTTTCGAGAAGAGCCAGAGGAAGAATTGGGTTTGCGCATAGTTGGGGGTAAGGACACACCCCTGGGTAACATTGTCATTCAGGAGATTGCGCGTGACTCTGTAGCTGCCAGCGATGCCAGGCTGGCCCCTGGAGACCATATTCTGGAGGTGAGACACATTAAATCTCATTATACAATCAGTGTCTGTTTAGAAGACATTAGACAAAGGTTTTATTACAGAGTTTTCAACAGTCCAATGCGATATCAGTTCTCATCTTCCTCATTTGTTGTCAGTGTACACATGGTAGTGGATTTGCATTCCAACTATGAACCAGGATAAAGGGCACCCTTTTACTGCATGTTGTGAAATTTTCCCTGTTGGCACTGGATTTGGCTTCCAAACAGTAGCCTGGCTTTACTTATTAAATGACTGACAGGACAATGAACCTAAAAATGTTTGGTTCAGACATCAAAAACATAACCTCTCTCTTCCTGTGTTTCTGGAATATCTGCTCTACCAGTCAGAAGTCTAGACACACCTGGCTAAATTTTCTTAATCTTAGTCTCAAGAAATACACACAGGGCAAGTCATGTGTACATATGCTCATATGCACACTGTAAAAAATGAAACATTGGATCAACTCAAAATATTTCTTTAATTTTTTGCATTTAATTTTTTCAAGTATGATTAAATTTTTAAGTCAGTTTAACTTAAAGTAGTCAAGTTAATACACTAGATATTTGCATTTAAAACCAATAAAACTGCTTATGCTCAACTAATATAATTTGAAACAACTAAGTAACCCAGTCCAGTTTACTTCAGCATCATGCTGTGGACAATTTTAAACATTTTACATAAGACATGTCAGATAAAACTTTTTTTTCCCTAAAACAGCACAAATAAACATGTTCTTAAAAGCTTTATTGGCCAAAAAATAAGGAAGAAATATGCCACAAAAGTGAAAAGCTTCCCATACGTCCTTGCAGAAAAATAAAATAAATTCTGTTATGCAATTATGTAGTTACACTGGAACATTTTCAAACATTTAAAAATTGCTTGCTGTAACAGCTACTCCTAAGTGATTAAATGAACAACTGGGACATTAAACCTTAAATCTTAAATCTGTGCAGTTCTGAGGAGCTGTTACTGGCTGTCAACAAAGTGACTGGCTTTTATGTTCAGTGGATGCGCTTTGCTTGACATCATCTTTGCATCAAGCGTCATCAGGATTTTTTGGATTGCTTCAAATGTGCTTTGAAGTCCTTTAGGGTATTCCAAGTTGAGCGCGTACATAAGGCTAAACAATAAGGCACAAGCAGATGCCACAGAAGTCAGGCCAAATTTTGATGGTAGACAGCTAGGTCATAGCATCTCCAAAACTGCAGCTCATGTGGGATGTTCCTGGTCTGCTGAGGTCAGGACCTACCAAAAGTGGTCCAAGGAAGGAAACTGATGACATGGTCATGGGCAGCCAATGCTCACTGATACATTTGATACATCTTGTCCAACAGCAGAAAAGCTGCTATAGCTCAAATTTCTGAAAAAAAATCATGCTGGTTCTGATCGAACGGTGTCAAAACACACATTACAATTGTTGTGTATGGAGCTGTGTAGCTGTAGACCAGTCAGGGTGGCCATGCTGTCCCGTGTCCACCGCCAGAAGCTCCTTCAGGTGTCAGGGTGGGAACAGTCAGGCTGGACATAGGCCAGTATTAAATGGGATGGGATTTTGTGGCTTGGAGTGAAGAAGTAGCCATTTTAGGGCAGCTGTACGGGAGGGGAAAAAAGAAAGTTCGATATTAGCCGTTAGCAAGTGGAGTTGCAGCCACTACTAACAGCTACTTACCTGGCAGTTTTACGACACGTCTCTGTCCTCTGGGGGGAAAAATACGCCTAATTACAATGCAATCCCATCCACTCAAGCACTACTTTCAAACATTTGTGCCTACATAAAACCAGCTTCTGACACGCAATGTTGTTGAGGTTCTTGCCATTAATTCAAAATTAACTAGCATGACAAAAATAGCTTAATATGGCTAGCTAACACATAATAATATTTGAATATTGATAATATTAATAATACTGTTCACATGCATTTCCCAATTAATGGCTAATGATGACCAATTAACTTACTTGCTAGCTAGACTAGATGGTCTACATGTTCTACATAACTATGTTCTACCCAATACTAACTTTAAAATGTGAACATGCAATCATGTTCTCGACTAATATATATGAGAACAAGTATTTACATTTACAGGTTAAATTTTTCATTCTTACCTGAGGAAAACAGTAATGGCGGGCTTGTTGGATCTGGTACTTGGAGACGTGCACAGGACTTGTGCATGCACGACCCAAGCACGCGCTTTTGTAAAGCTTTGACCCAATGGATCATTCTGCTTTAGTGGTGCAGTTTGTCTAAATGAGTCTGTAAAGCTAAAAATTGAAAATTTTGGACATTAGATATTTACTTTTAACTGATATTTCAAACTGATAGTTAGTCCAAGTTAATGTTTTGTTTTAGCACTTCACCGTTATTTTGTAGCTTGATATCTAATTCAATGATTCTAAAATTAGTACAATACTAGTATAAAATAAAGAAACCCCTCCTTTAGTATGTCCTTCTATGAGGTATGTCGAAACAGTTGCCTGCTAAGATGTACACTTCATTGTTTTTAATGTCTTTTTCCACATTGGAGATTCAGCTATGGGCTATAGTATCATTACGCTGTTGAATGGCATAACGGGTTTTATCTGGTATTCATCTGGGCAAATATTTTTCACATTTCTTTGAAAAGCCCTCATTATGTAGTACTTGCTATTCTTGGTTATAAAGTGACTCATGTTAAATGTCAAACAGTTATTAGCTTACTGCGATCTGTTACTGTCTTGACATTGTGTTATTCCTATTTACACACTTATTGATTGGTACTAGATACAGTCATTTGATGACATGTCAGTTGAAGACGTTTTGTGAACGTTTTAGAATTTTAGATGTAAGGGGTAGTGCCTGCTTGTCCCTGTGGGCTGCTACATTTCAAACTTTGGACTTATGTGTCACTTAAAAGTGCAGCATTGGACTGTGCAGTGTACTGGACACAGATTAATCATTAACTATAGGGTCACGGTCTTTACTTGCTCTTCTTGGGGGAAAATAGGACTCAAGGTCTTCATTTATCTTAAGTTTATTTTCTACTCTGCTATGTTGTCCCCTCCTTTCCACAATCTAGAGCCCTCCTAGGATTCCTGCCCATGTTAGTGCCGGAATGCAGCATTAGAGAAAACTGAACCAACCTGACTGACTTTGCATTCAGCTCAGGAATCCCAGGCAGAATGAATGAATTAGCTCTTGCCTGTTCAACAGGCTGTCCTAGGTTGAGATGAATCCCAGGTGTAGCTCTTTGACTATTGTGGGAGAGATCTAGGCGAGTGAAGATTAGATTAAAGTGAAAGTGACCATTCTGTTGTATGTGAACACACCACAGCACACAGTGTGAACGGCACAAAATTCTTCCTCTGTATTTAACCCATTCTTCAAATGAATCAGCGGGCAGCCAGGAACACAGCACCCGGGGAGCAGTGTGTGGGAACGGTACCTTGCTCAGAGGTGCTTAGCAGTCTTGGGAATCGAACCCAAGCTGGGCGAACGCCCTATCCACTGCGCTACCAGCTGCCCCCTATAGAATTTATTGAAATACTGTCTCATTTCCTCTACTATACTCCCCTACTAATGCTAGCTCATCAGGGCTTTTCTCAGCCATGCTTCACAATGCCCAAGTAGAAATAAAGGCCTTTAAGAAGTTTTAAGATGTTCCCATACTGCTGAAAATAGAGGTACTGGACATAGATAGCATATAAAACATTATTTCCCACAGTGGTAGTTCATATTGCAACACTGTCTCCACTTCAGATAAGATTCAGCCTGCCAGGTGAATTACTGCCAGAGTATGGCATAGAGTTAATGCTGCCGTATTAAGCAGACTTTGGGGGAAAATGCCATACCATTAGAATGTCAATCAAAGTGACAAAGGAAGAATTTGTAATTACCCCAGGTTATACCCTTGGATAATGTGGTCCTTGGTCTTGGAGCATGTGAAGGCATGCCTTATATGTACACCAGGCTTAAACTGATCATATAATGCAACGTGTCTTTTGCAGGCAAATGATGTCAGCTTGACTTCCATCCCCCATGCTCACGCCATTGCAGTACTGCGGCGGCCATGTAGTGTCCTTAGGCTCATGGTCATGCAGGAGAAGGGCTTTAAACCAAGGCCTGAACAGAACACACACACTTCTGCCTCTCCCCCTGCACACCCAGTTCATACCTTCCACAACTCAGGCACAGTCATCCAGGTGACCCTGGTGAAACGTGAGCGCTCCGAGCCCCTCGGGATCAAACTCATCCGCAAGTCTGAAGAGCCAGGGGTCTTCATCTTGGACCTGCTAACAGGAGGGCTTGCAGCCAGGGATGGTAAACTGCGCAACAACGACAAAGTACTGGCTATCAATGGCCATGATCTGAGACACGGCACACCAGAGAGCGCTGCTCAGATCATACAGGTACTGAGAGGACCTGCAGAGAGGAGCAATAGTTTATACTATGAACTGAATGTGAATAATATAAATTGAACCAAAACTTTACATGCAAAGCACTGTTTTTCCAGGAGCCAGTAAATTAATATTATATCTGTTCTTTCTGGAGAACAACTATAGACCTTCTTGTAGGTAGGCCTGTGTTTATATTGCTGCATGTAGCACTTAATGGAGAAAAAAAAAACACTGACAACAAACATGTGAAGAGGACAATCAGAAAATCAAAATCAAATTTTTCTTTTTCTCTCCCATCAACAGATCTATCCTTACACTCTTTACTCCTTATTTTTAAGAACAACTCACAGTTTACATAGTAATTACTGAAAAATACGCCTTGGAGTGTAATAAGTCTGACACTTTAAGGAAATAAAGGGAACTGTTAAATAAAAATGCACTACTATTAAACAAAAATGAAAATTTTATTATTATTAGTAACAAAGTTATCTTGGCTGCAAAAAAATGTTATAGTTATCATCCCAAGAATTCCATATTGGAATATCGCTTTGGTTTTTATTTTTCCGTCAGTACTTTAAAGCAGTGTGTGTAATTTGGGTTGTATGCTTAAGTACCCCGTGTGCCTTGTGTTGTATACGAACAGGCAAGTGAAGTACGTGTGAACTTTGTGGTAATGAGGCACTTGGACCCCACTGAGGAGGGAGGTGATGTGCAGAGCAGAGGAGCCAGAAGAGTTCCTGACACTCAGTACTTCCGACGGCATTCCACATTCATGAAGGTAAAGAACTCGGTGTCTGGGCATTATGCTACAGGCAGCAGCAACTGTTTAAGGTTCAAGATTTACATTATTTTCATCAGCAGCTGTGTACACAAACATAGTGTGATGAGAAAACGTTTCTCCGTGGACCACAGTGCAACATATAGCAACATACAACATTCAACAGAGTGCAAGTTTTGACAGAGACAGTAGACAATAGAGAAACAATAAATAGACAACATCATAAGTATGATTATTGCATGAAAGACAGTTGGCATTGAGCAAAGTGCAAGGAATGACAAACAATACACAATACAGTACAATAAATAGCAATGTGACAGTAGTGCAGTAGACTTATTGCACAGGAGACAGCAGCATAAAAACCACATTCAGTAAATGTAAAATCATAGCTAATCAAGTCTAGTGACAGGACATAAAAATGCATGTAGTAGCAGTAAACAGATGTACAATAAAGTGTGGGTGCTAATTGAAAGTCCAGAGTAAAATATGAGACGTATATACATTATAAAGTGTGGTGGTTCACTGAAATGTACTGATTAAAAATAGTCTAGACATTTCTGTACATTCAGAGCTCTGATGGACTGCAGTATGAAGCTCTTGCACAGTCGTGCAGAACCAGGCAGACTGTTTGCCATACAGTAGAAGAGAGAAGAGTCTGTGTAATGGGTGGGAGCAGTCTTTCACATTGTTTCTGGCTCTGGTAAAGAAACCAGGCTCTAGTTATCTGGTCAGGGTTCTCTTTGAAGAAAAAATTGTGTCTGACAAATCTGTATGGTGTACTTACACCAGACATTAATGTTGTTTTCTTGTTGTTAGGAAAGAACAGAAAGCCCCACATAAATTTAGTGACTCTTTCGTAGTAGATGCCATAGGGCAGTTGCCGAATTACTCGTTCATACTTGTCTCATCCTAAGATGTGTATATAGTGTAACAGAAGGTTTAGATTTTCATTGTAGGCCATATGTTTTAAATGTAATTTAGCTTCTGCAAATTAAAAAATTTCAGTTTAACAGGCTTTCTGCTCTATTCCAAGTATTGGGGATTTTTGGTTTGTTTTGTGATAAACCACAGTTTGAAAACTAGTTTGAAAAACACTGGAATATTCCTTTAATCTTTACTGCTGCCATGTAATTATATAGGGCAAATACAGATGTAATGAATCACAGACAGGTATTTGTACTCTGTGCACATGCAAAAGGCCCGTAGGGCAATTCAGGAAAGTATGACAATCACTGACAATGATAGTCTGACAATGGTGGTGTTGCATAAGCCAGTACAGATGCGGCAGATGTAGATTAGGTTGAAAAACACTGGAATATTCCTTTAAGCTTCACTGCTGCCATGTGGCATTGTATGTGTTACTACTCTCTGTCCGTGAAACGGCTTTTCACACCGTCATCAGTCACACCCTCCTTCCGTGTCGCTTCCTCGCTGGCTCTAGGAGGCAGCAGATGCAGGCTGGTCAGGGTGAGATTAAAGGAGTCTGCCATTATCTCTGGACCTCTTTCTTGATCAGAAGGCCCAGGGCTCCGCTTTCTATCTCTCTCTGTCTCTGTCTCTCTCTCTCTGTTCCTCTATTTCTCCTGTAGTGTTTTTTTTTCCAGGGATCAAAGCTGGTGACAGTTAGCTTTCTCCTGGGGAGCTGAAGCCTTTACTCTTGCTGGGAGGGAGTGCTCCCCTGCTGGGGAGGAAGAGCCCCCCCCACACCCTTTAGAGGCACTGGAAGAAGATAGTGGAAGCTGTGGCTTTTACCACTGTCCATGAGTTACGATGGCAGCGTGTCAGGCTCTACACATTATCACTGCCCTCCATTTGCAGCAGGATCTGGAACAGGGAGCGTTTGTTTTTACAAATGTTTTCACCACAGGAGTCACACATTTCTTGTACTTTCTCTTTTCACCTAACGTACCAGTGTGCTCATTGGCCACCCTATTGGAAATTGCAGCCCTTGCCTATCACTTGAATGGTCAGTTGTTGTATAGATACTCTTGGACTGGTGTATTTGATCAATATATGATGGACTGATAGACTGAAGTGTTGGACTATTCTTTGCCTAGCAGTAACACTGCAAACGAAAATAACAAAAAATGATAATCATCCCAGCAAACGATAAGAATTCGGATTTAAGAACTGTTATTGTGGATGCATAAATGTGTAATGTATGCCTATACTATTATTGCCAATGCCTGTCACTCCATTGTATATGTAATCATACATACATATACTCATTGTGTACATACATACATACTTTCCTGAGACTACAAATATTTTACATATACATATATGTATATATTTTACGATATAGATGTTTATTCTATTCTATTGTTTGGTGGGGAGGGTGTGCTGCTCTTACCTTTGTTCTGCCTTTGTCCAGTTTCTGCCATGACAAAACAAATTTCCCACTTGTGTGACTAGTAAAGGTTTATCTTATTCTGTGTTTAGGACCCTCCTGGTGGATTTTCCAGCCAGGAGAAAACGGTGTGTCTGAAGAAGGAGCCCCGTCACTCGCTGGGCATCACAATTGCTGGGGGGAGAGACTACCGCAGCCGCTTGCCTGTGTACATCACCAGCGTACAGCCTGTGGGCTGCCTGCACAGAGATGGTACCATTAAACCAGGTGTGACACCCGGAATCTCAGTCAAAGTGGGGTCCCGTTTAAATATATAAGCTGCTATGGTCACTGATACCTTCTGGTTGTGATGGTGACTCTGCTTGTTCAGGTGATGTGTTGCTAAGCATCAATGGCGTTGACCTGACCCAGTTGACGTATAACGAGGCAGTGTCGGCACTGAAGACCCAGACAGCTCAGAATGCCATCACTCTGCGTGTCATCCGGACTGTTACTGAGGAGGAAGAGGAGGATGGAGACGCTGATAACAAAGAGGAGATGGACACGATGGAGAATCCCAGAGAGAACGACATTAACTGGTCCCCCCTGTGGACCCGCTGGTTGGGTCTGCCCAGGTATGTGGGGAAAAAAAATTGTGTATCATTTGGATAAGTTGTTGTCTAGT
Source organism: Brachyalestes nurse (assembly GCA_037974405.1). Lineage (NCBI taxonomy): Eukaryota > Metazoa > Chordata > Actinopteri > Characiformes > Alestidae > Brachyalestes > Brachyalestes nurse. The sequence continues at coordinate 1,602,385 of JBBPCY010000032.1, read as the reverse complement.
TTTGTTTGGTTTTTTTTTTGTAGTATTTAGAAGTCACTGGTTAACAAGAAATGACATTGCACATTACATTAATGTACATTAAAATGAAGAATATTTGTCTTTTTCATATGAAGTTGCAGTTTCTGAGATACAGGCTTTTCTTATAACAGAAACCTTATTGAAATAATGACTATAATGAACTGGAGTCTAATTTGAATTTCCTTTTTATGTCCATTTACAAGCCACATGCATTGGTGTCGTGATATTGTGCTGGTAAAGACCAACAACGACAGCTGGGGCTTTAGTATCGTTGGGGGGTATGAAGAGAGTCGTGGCCAGCAGCCTTTCTTCATCAAAACCATAGTGCCTGGAACTCCTGCCCACTTTGATGGGCGTCTCAAGTAAGCCATCTTTATCAGCAGGTCATGAATTACTGATTGCAGCATACTTGTTTGAGAATATAATTTTTATAGACTGGTAGATTGGCTTATTACTTAAGTCCTGGATAGAATTTAAGGTTCATCAGATTTTCACGGTTTATCAGAGTTCCTGGGTTTCAATTGGCAGCTTGTCTTTCTGCAAGAAATGCCACACTCTCTGAACTCTCGAAACCCTCTTTGCTTCCCTGTAGGTGCGGAGATGAAATTGTGGCTGTGAATGGAGCCACCACGGTGGGCATGAACAACTCTTCACTGATTCCCATGCTGAAACTGCAGAAGAATAAAGTCACACTCACTGTGGTGTCCTGGCCTGGTAGCATGGTGTGAGGACTGTTCCTCATGACTGAATTCTGAACTTGGCTATTCATTCAAAAATCTGATTTAAATGACTGTGATCACCTTATACTAAGTTTTAGCGTGTGCTCAAAAATATTTTTATACTGATACAGATGTAAATATAGGCTAATGGATCACAGACAAGGATTTGTACTCTGCACATGCAAAAGGCCCATAGGGCAATTCAGGAAAGCATGACAATCACTGACAATGATTTTAAAGCAATGAGTGACAGTGATTTTGTATTGTCTGTTTTCTGTCACCTGGAGGATGATGTTTAATCACCTTTCTAGGTGGTGTTGCAAGATCCTTGTTGGTCTATACATATTGGAGTAAGCACATGGGCACACTTCCAAGTACATCTTCAGTTTTTCACTGAACATTGGTCATCCAGAATGCTTTTTATGTTTGGGGATACAGGAATGTGTTTTTAGCTATGAGGACTACATGTGTAGGATTATGTACTTTGACTGTACTTTCTTCTGAGTGGATGAGTTTTGATTCAAGAACTGAGCTATGTGATTACACAGGCTTGATGAGCTTGCTGAATAACATTAAGCAGGTGAATCAGTAGTTATGACACCTGAAATGGGACCATACCAAAGTCTTACTTAGTTGGCCTCCGTAATTACACAGTTCTCTTATTTTGTAATGTAGGATTTTATGCATACACCTCCTGCCTTCATATGTTTTGGGTGTTAGCATCCACTGTTTTCAGAACCATTACGTTTATGCCTGCTATTCTGTTTGATATGTTAGAGTGTCTTGATTTTATGGGTGCCTTGCATATGTATACAAATGAGTCCAGGACTGCCTTAGCCACAGTACCAAAAATGTCATTTTATTTCTTTACCTTTTCCATTTCAGGTATTATGTTCAAATATGTTCTAGTTTCTATTTGTGTGTTTGTTTGTTTTTTAAATACAATGCCACAGCAATGGAAAAGGAATGGAATCACTATTCTGATCCTGTTTGATGCTGGTGTTGTATTCAGGCTCTTTTAAATGCTCTCCCTTTCCTGTAAGGTATTTCACAAAGCAAGATTTTCTCAGACAACTTAAGTCAAGCATGTCCAATAGGAAAGGCTCTGTGGGACATTTCTCTTTGACAAACCTCAACTCTGAACTTAAGTTATCTGGCTAATTGTGAAATCCTGCTTTCTGAAATGCGCTTCTGCTCTTCAGGTTAGGAGTACATCTCTCTCGCCTGCCTTTTCTAAAATCCCTAGCGATATTCTGGATTTTATGTAATGTATGAATATACGTGTAGACCACTCTTGTTTGGACCTTAAATGCTTGCCAGTAGTTGGAGGCATTTCTTTCCTGTGACATCTATGTGATTAAAATGCAGTACAATAAAACAACATTTAAGTTAATTGTGGCTGTCAAACTTCTAGAAAGGGCTAAGCAGCTAATAGAAGTGGGACTAAGAGTAATGCAACATATAGAACATAGCATGGTAATACAGTTAAACATTAAGCTCCTCCTCATTCATGCTTGTCTCTTGTTCTAAAAACCAGTGGGTTGATGCTGGTATCAAGATAGAAATTTTGGGTTATCCAGTTTTCATGTTGTGTGTGAATTTTGTGGGCTAAAAAAGTGCAGGAACTGGAGTGAAGCAGATCATGAAGAGGTAAGTGTCATATGTACATGCTGTTGTTGGGTGATTGAAATACTAGGAGCAATACCAAACCTGTGAGACAAAATTATTTACAGGAAGCAAGGAAACAGGAAATACACCTGGATGTAAATTGTGAATTATAAAATGTAAATGCAAAAGTATCAGCCTTCCTTGGTACTCATCTTGTTTGTAAGTACTTTACATACTGAATATAATCATATTTGCCAATATGTCAATCTAAGCCTTCAACAAATGAAAAGTGATCTTACACATTGCTCTAGTGACCGTCTGGAATGCGGCTAAGCCTGCCCCCTTCAGGCTGCCAGAGGCTCAAGCTTTAATGTGAAGCTTAAATACAACACACATACAATAGATGTTTCTGCAAATACAAATCTTTGATGCCCAGGGGAAAATCTCATACAGATAGGCTGAACTGAGTGTGTTCTTTACATCATCTACACACACACCCCAGCTCTAATGGCCCTTATACTGAGGAATAATTATATAGTTACGGAGCAGTACATCAATTGTACATAACATTTGAAACTGATCATTAATCTGTTAAAAAAAAAAAAAAAAAACATTAAAAGGTAGCCGTGCTTTAATTTCTCCCTTCAGTTTTTATTGTTCTACATTATAATAAAGAACATTTTTCCTTCTCTTGTAAAGTTACCATTGTGGAGATACTCTTTCATTACATGTTAGTTTTACTTAGTTATATAACTATGAAAACGATATATGACTTGTACAATAAGGGGAAAAAGTAATCGGACGCCTTCATTTTTGTTACTAGTACACATAACTGACTTAAAACATGAACAACTTGGTCTGATGACATAAAACATGTTTGTGTATGTAAATGTATATACAGTGCATCCGGAAAGTATTCACAGCGCATTACTTTTTCCACATTTTATGTTACAGACTTATTCCAAAATGGATTCCCTCAGAATTCTACACACAACACCCCATAATGACAACGTGAAAAAGTTTACTTGAGGTTTTTGCAAATTTATTAAAA
>JBBPCY010000032.1:1558195-1592272 GCA_037974405.1 Brachyalestes nurse | reverse complement strand
CATAGAGTGCTTTGGTTCTTAGTATAGCTCTCCCATGTGGGTATGAGGTGCTTGGTATAATTGCTGGCCACTTTTTTTTAGAAAGGTGTGTGATGAGTGTGAGAACAAGCTCCTCACCTCATGGATCTCATCTGTTCCACTCTCCAAGGTTATCTCATCAAAAGTCTTTACACTGTTTGGACGGATCTTGATATTCCTGAGAAAATCAGAAACATCAGTATAAGGGCCATCATTTAAGGAGTGACAGACATAACTATAATACTGAGGTAACTAGTGCAATATTTTGAACAGTAATTTGTATGTAATTTTGTATGCAATAAAATACTGTGTAATAAACATGTGTAACGCATACAAAAATATGTACATGAAACTACATACATATGAATAAAATAAAACAGTGTGAACTAGACTAATGTGGTGTCACAGTTTTATGGTTTTGCACATATAAAAAGGATAATCATTCATTTTTTCCCCCTTAAAGCTAGAATGATCACACAGCTGCTTAGTTCAGCTTTTGGAATAATTGACATTGCTTAATTTCAACACCATTCTCAATAAATACACTTAGTGGACTTGTGAAAATACACAAGTTGAACAAATATTATCTTAAGCGCACATAAATCCTGAAGCAGCATTTTGTGGTTGAGAAGGAAATTCCTTTAGAGGCCCATAGAGTAACATGCACTCTCAACATGGGGTCAAATGGCATATAGGTCTTATCAGAAGCCAATCAGTGCTCGCACTGTTTTTATCCATATCTTAACAACCTCACCCAGCGATGAACCAGTGGCGCGAGGTGTACTGCACATTTAGTACAATATCTTGAAGAGTTTGAAGAAGAGAAAGTGGAAGATAGATTTAGAAAAAATGTCCTTCCTATGTCTAATTTTTAGGACATTTTCAAAAAGTTGCACAATTGCCAAAACAGATTAAGGCAGACTATCATAAAGCGAAATGGCTTTACAGAGATCATACAGAATTGCAGAAAAATACAGTACAGAACCACTATGGTTTTAAATACAGTCATTCGAAAATGTTATATTTAATTGTCTGTAAAATTTGGAGCTCAATTTCTATTTCTATAAAGTTTAACATACTGGTTAAACAAATTAAACATAACATAATAAATGTGCCTTTTACACAGACCACATTTTATGTTTTATTTCAATATGTTGTTGAAAGTGTATTAGAATGTATATTCACTTGCAGTGTATATTTATTTCTCTTACCAAAAAAAAAAGCATCAACAAAGCATCAGTTGACCAGGGGAGCCCAATTTTAGTTTAGGACTGTAAGTACGAAATAAATTCAGAATAGTCCTGTGAAACTTAGATTTCAAATGCTTTCAAATAGTTAGGGGGACACAAGGAAGCTGCAGGACATTTGATATATGTTCAAAGTGATGAACTGAGAAGACTATAAAATGCTACACAATATATGGGAATATATGGTAAAATACAGGTCTATACAACAACTCATTTCACAGCATCATGCATCACTTCCTAGAATGGGGTGCTTACCATGAGCTGCCTGAGTCTCTGAGAGAGACAGGTCTTGTGGAGGTCTCTTCTATGGGGTGGGGGTTTGATGGATCCACTTTGGTCAGAAGAGCTGTGTTGATAGGAATGTAATGCTTTCCCTCCTAATAGAAACACAGTTACACCATTCACACAAGGCACCTTAATGACAATGACATCACCATACATATGCTATTGTAGTCTGCAGTACAAGAAGATGGGGGAAATCAGATCCTCTGGGTATGACCTGTAGCACATCCCATACACGAAAGACAGAGGAACTAGCTGTGACAAAAGGGAATAGCTCACTAGATAAATCCTCATAGTGTGGGAGTATATTTAAGTAGCATGGTGTTGATTCCTATATACACAGTCCAGGCTACCCTAATCATAAGTAAGGTGGACTGAGCGGTCCTGGATTGTATCTACCATGTTACAGTTTGATTTGCCTCTGCATTGTACCTTAATACTAGACAAATGTCCCTCTCCCCTTATCAACGCTTGACAGTCTTTGTTCATTTAACACTCTTCTCTCTGAACTGGCCCTGACTAATGACATGCCAAAACTAATTTCTCTTTCATCAGGTTCTAACAGAAACCACACTGCTTCTTATAGCAAAACAAAAATTAACACTTAAATTTTCAGGCTTAAGAAAGCTAGGAGAAGCCACTTCATCTGGGCTTTGGGACGAGATTCCCTGGGTGTTATCTTTGGCCACACTAGGGCCAGAAGGCAGGCTTGATTTAACACAAGCACAAACATGAATCCATAAAATACCTTGATTTGTCTTGCACTGGAGCACTTTTTCTCCTCTTTCTTTTGCCAAGGGGAAGCGAATGAGCTTGTTGATTGCAATTTCCCCTCTCAGTTACTCTCTTGGGCAAAGCTCCTCATCATGTCCTCAGTGCACCTAGGCCCAATCAAAGCTGCTGCTTCCTGAGAGCATGCTGAGCTCACTGACTCATTCACCGGCCCAGTGACTAATCTCATTGTTAAGTCTTTTATGTTTAGTTTTTTGCTGTAAAGACACTCTGGCTGGAGCTGGATTTCCTGTCCCTACTGAACCACCATGGATTTGACTAACAATCTCACATTGCAGGACATAGAACTGCTAGGAATATATGTATGAATGAATTAACAAATTAAAAACAAATGAACAAATTGTGATTCTGATGTGGTTCACTCACCTGCTGTACACTGGCCTGAAGCAGGTCTCCTAACTGCTCCACTAGTTCTGTGAAAGTGGGTCTCTGCAGTGGCTCTGCATGCCAGCAGTCCAGCATGGTCTGATATCTACAGAAAACACATACACACCAAACAGAAAGTTAAGGCCCTTTCAGACTCAAAAAGCCATGCCATTAGCAAAATACCACTACTATGTCTGAACTACATTTATCCATGAATCCATAAACAATAACTTTTTATTTATTTTATCACAATAAACATACTGCCCAGCTTTAATGACATGAAAAAGCTAGTAAATGAGGGGAGACATTCTCTGACTGAACAGGCAACAGCTACTTCATTTCTGTACAAAACTTCTTCTCTTGAAAAATATGACAAAAACATGAATATTGCTTTGCTGGTCATGCTGCATATAGAACTGTGTGACTGAACTAGAGGCCTGCCATAGCTGTATGTCAGTTTCTCAACATGTTAGCACAGAGAAGCACACCATAAACGCACTCACACAGTGTTGTATTTACTGTGGTGATAAATCTCCCCTCAGCAGCCACTAAACCTCTTCTTGAATTACCACCGTCTTGACACTACCAGCCATCTGACCTGACTCCTGCATTTCTGCCAGCTCATTTGTCTTTATCCAATTATAGTCTATCATCAACAATTTTTTGTGGGTACTATGAGCAGTAGGGGTGGATTCATTTTGCCTGTTTCAACGCAAGCATTTGTGGTGAGAGGTGCCTTTCTCTCTTTTAATGAGCTGTCAGCATCAGCCTCCATGTGGGACCTCTCAGAATTTTATTGGAATTTTAAAAAAACGGGGCTCAGGTTGAGACTGAAGCCCTGTATGTCAGTATGTAACAGCAGGAGATGAATTACCTGTTTCAAGTGTGATGTTGCACAACAAGAACTTATACATATACTGAATATTAAGGGTGGGTGATATGGCAAAAAAAACATCATGATACTTTGATATTCTAAAAGTCCTGGTGATAACTATGATAAACTTAGAAATAATGTAAAAACTTAATTGTGATTATTATCAGGGTGGAGATGTAACAGAATTCAAGTATTCGGACTATGTAACAATGAAGCATAAAAATGAAGTATCTGTATTCAGTTTTGAAACGACAATATTCAAAATAAAATTTACATTCTCAGGAAATACATTACTAAGCTACTGAGAGACGACGTGACCCTGGGCCTTATCAAAATATATTCTAAATATATTCTGACTACATTATTTTCTTAAATAATGTAAAAGAATAAGTTATTAGATACATTTGGGACAATGTGTTCATTAGTCATCACTACTTTTTCACAGTATTTTGCTTAAGTCTGATTATAAGAACATTAAATCATCTTGCCTACCCCAACTCCCCATTAACCCTTTTATGAGTACCAGACTAGGTCAACTGATCTGATGTTGGGAAAAACTGACTTTACTAGCTAATGTCATGTAACTTCCTCTTGCTTGACTTAATACGTTCATCTGGGTTTATGTTCAGTGCACATGAATGAAGGTATTCTTCTCTTAGTCTGCAGAGCTGATTAGCTGGAGGAAGTGGTTCTGACATAAGTTAATTTCTACTACAGGTAAAGAGATCTCCTGACCAACAGGAAGTCTGTGAAATGCCGGTGGTTCCCTTCTAATCAACAAGACACTGGGACATTCTAGCTCTTCATAATCTGTGCTATCACATCCTGGGTCGGTTATAATGAAGACAAACTAGAAATCTTTTAAAAGAACGTTATTTTGGTGGTCATGCTTCATTTACATTAAATCTAAAGAGTCATGGGGCGTCTGATTTGCTTTCTTCTTTCATTTTTTTCACCTTTGACTTCTGGACTGGCCTCTGCATCCTTGATAGAGTGATTCAGGCTGAACAGACCACTGCGGAAGGTCATGGTCCTGATGACAGTGTGGAGCAACTGCACTGAATTACTGCCCAGGATCACGTATCTCTTATATCACACATATAATGAGGAGGGTTGTATGAGGGTCAGGGTCTAGGCAGCTTACCGAGGCTAAGGCCTACGTGTGAAGTAAAAGATCTCAGTTCTCTGAAGGTACAGCAGATCTCCTCCCCCAAAAGAAGACATAGATGATGCTAAATATTGTGTTAACCCTCATCTGCAAACTATCAACAGGTTCACTGAAGCTGAATGGAAAGACTCTATAGCATGAGGAACATAGTAACCAGTTCATAGTGTTCATGCCTCACCTTAATAGCCTGATGTCTGGACCACATTTCACAAATCATTTCCAATCATCATCTCCCTCCCATTGCCTTTTTATATGTTTATTTGCTGCCACTTGGCAAGAATGGTTGCAAACGTGCGACGTTTTAGCATTACCAATTTATAGCGTATAGAACACTGAGCTTAGTCTTTCTAAACTAATGAGATGATGGAATCTGACACAGTTACTGTAGATCACAACTGAAGAGAGCGCGGACTGCATGTGCTCGTATTTCAGAAAAGTAGATTGAGTGCAGTCCCCATGGGGATGGCACAAGGGCTCTGATTAAGAACAGGCAGCAAGAACATTCTCCTGACTGAGATGTAGCCTGAGGTCCATGAGTAACGCCATTCAGCAAAAGTGCCCCCAGCTGTCCCCTAAAGGCACCACCAAACTCAACTTGTCGATTCTTTTTCCTCTCTCCCCTTAGAACTGATATCGTACCTCCCCCACTGATATCTTATTACACCGGGGACATATAGGCATAGATATAAGTATCTTTCCCACGCTAATGCCCCAGGGTTAACGGCACCGTATCCAGCCACCTACTGCTACCCAGGTGGGCCAGAGACTGTAAAGCTCACTTACATTTAAAACTGGTGTTCGTTAGAAATGGATCCCTGGTGAGACTCAATTTTTTTCAGATTTGCCTGCCAATCAAAAGCTCCACATTGCTTTTTGCATTCAGTTGGTAATTATCTTAGCCCCAGCTACATCTGGACTCTTTCCCTGACTCTTTTTTTTTCAAATGTATTGATATGAGGAGCCTTTCTTTCTTTCTGGAAAGCATAGGTTTCTGCTAATGACCTTGAGCAGTTGTTCTGGGGCTAAGAGAAAGAGAGAGGAGAAACTTCCTTTGTACTCAATCCAATTTCACATAAAGCTCTCAGACTGTTCGGAAACCTCAAAGGGCCATTCGTACCCTAAAGCATGTTAAAGAATAGGCACACAAGGGGCATAATAATACACTTAGCTCATGATTAGATTTACCATACTAGCTTCACACTTCAACATTGCTGCAATATTTTGGACAAAATATGTATTCACATTTTTGCACATTAATAAGACTTGACCAGGAAGGAAGGAGGAGCATGGCTTATGACATGAGCAATTTGGAGATGGCTGCTGCTGGCTGTTTGCAGTGTGATAAACAGAATGCTGCTGTTCATGCTGTTAAAATTCTGTTAATGCTGTTAAAATGCTGTTAAAACCGACCAATAGCAATAGTCCAAAATATTTTTTTCTCAAAAAAGTTGTGAATATTATTTCCATGTGCTGTAAAGTTACTTTTTTGGAGATCTAGGTTCAGTATAACAATGATGGTATGGCGTTACACCCTTAGACCACATACTGTACATTGTGTCTTTGTCAGGCGGGTCAAACCAAGACAATTTTTTCCCCTTCTATTAAACAAGACATGGATGTCCATGACAATATATTTAAACTATATTTTAAGGGCACAAATGTGCTTCAGCTGCCTTTTAAGAACAAAATAGTTTTGACTGTTTCTTACATTTCAGAGGATGCATATTCAGGCGCGGTCATCCTGGAGCCCTCCTTTAACCGGCAGCAGAATTGCTCGTCAATTTGTACGCCAGGGTATGGGGAGGCACCTGGGGAGAAGAAAGAGAATGGACAGGGTTATCAAGACATCTCCCAGACCAGAGCACTGGCCACTTCAAAGAGGCCTGACGAGAAGCTTGTTAAATTACAGAGTGTGTTTTGGAGCAGAGAGAGAACAGTGGACAGAGCCAGACCAGTTACAGCTAGTGATGGTGGGGCTTTTTTGTATAGTTATGACCAAAATGGACAACATTTGCATTTGATTCATTATTGTGCAATTTTGTGGTCTTCTAGTATAAACACCTTTAGTCAAAGTCTGCATGAATTAGTGACCAGTGAGAGTCAGTGAGACTTTGTTACCTTCTTCAAATACCATGACTCATGGAACAATATTTTTGTGTTCTTGCTTGAAAAAAATTGCATAATATCCCATAACACTCAAATATGTACATCATAACACTGAATCCCAAAAAGGTTAACCTAGAATTATAATGTGATCTAATTCCTGTTGAATCAGAGTAAACAGTCATATTAAAAGAAATCCAAACCCACAACACAAATCTAATAATGTACACAAGAGTGTACTCAGGCTGCATGGCTGAGTTTTAGACATGGTCTAGTTTATCTAGTTGAGTCAAAGCAAAAAAAGATGTCATTACTATGAGATAAGCCTTCATGAGCATTTGATCTTTTGAAGGCTTTGATGGCTTAGTGCCCCACAGATCTGGTATGTGCCACAGATTGTTAAGGCTTAGTCTACAGATGTGCTTGCATAGCTCTTATAGGAAAGGGCAGATGTAGCTCTTCATACGATGAATTGTACTCTTAAAGGTTGCAGTGGTTTCACGGATGGTGCAAACATTTACATTGAATGCTACTTGGTAACATCTTTGGCATTTGCAGCTAGAAAGAAACAGCCTCTTGAAATGGGAAGTAGTCTTTTTATTATCTATAGCTAGATCTCTCTGCTGCAGTTCACACATGTGCAAACTGTTCTCATGCCGGCTACAAAAGGAGTTTTCAAATGTTAATTTCGCTCAGCATATCTAACTATGGGATCTAGCTCAGGGCATCTTGAGGTCAGTCAGACTTCCACTGGCTGTCTTTTACCAAGGACCCTCTAGCTGTGATTTTTTCCATTTAGATGTAACAACAGCTGGTGACAAGCTTTCCTGCAAATCTAGCTGGGAAATAAAAACTGCATGGGCTATTTTGTTGGCATAAAGCTCAATGAAGCATGAAAATAAACAAAAAAGCCAGCGAAGACAGCATAGACTTCCTTCCAAGAAACTAAGGTGTAGAGGGTCTAGTTCTGAGAACTACAGGAGAAATCCTTGAGGTTGAAAATGTTGTTCAATTGTTGCATAATGCCGTCACCCTCAATAATGAACTCAAGATGTCCTGTGATAAAACATGAAGTTAAAGTACCAGGAGATTTATGTACACATTACTTCAAGTGCATGAACCCTGATGTGAGGGAGCAGTACCGGTAGAACCTTTGCACTGAGCTTGTGATGGTAAAGTTGGCTGTGATGGTAAAGGTTAGGCTCACTATTTACCCAGAGAGAAAATCTCCCACATTAGCACGCCAAAAGACCACACATCACTCTGTGTGGTGTAGATCTTGTCAAATATGGCCTCTGGCGCCATCCACTTTAGAGGAAGTCTGGCCTGTGGAAAGAAATGCAGATAAATTCAGATTAAAACATAAAAGTGACTGATTCAAAGGCGCACATCAGTTGCACACAAATAAAATAAGGTGCGATGAGGAATGGTTTTGAGGAATACTAAAGGAATAGTTCAGCATAAAAACTAAATTTACCCCAAGTCACAACCTTTAACCACTGAGCGTTTTATTGTGTGCTGTGAGCATCCTGAGCAGTCACAGATGTCCTTTGGGTGTTGGAATGCTCAAGATACAAACTAAAGTAAATGTTTTTGTGTAAAAAAAGACAACCTACTTTAATCTCATCAACAGCTGACTGATGTTTTTTTATACTATGAAGCGTATCATATTCCCAATTCAGGAACACTTACATCTCCCTTTCGAACGTAATCTGGGTCCTTGTATACATCTCTCGCGAGTCCAAAGTCACATATCTTCACCACGTTGTTTTCAGACAACAGGATGTTCCGTGCTGCCAAATCTCGGTGAATGCACTGGTGAGAAAAGAGAAGCGTCAGACTTTACTTAAATATGTTTCAAATTCAGCACCTTCATATGCGAAAACAGAGGCTGCTTGTCTTATAAAGGCACATATTTCTTGTTTTTATATGAACCATGTGGTGCATCGCCATTGGAAACACATGGAAGCAAGGTGTCAATGTAGAGCAGGTGATGCGACCTCGCCGAACTGTCATCACAAGCTCAGTGACGTTAGCCGTTTCACACCCCACTCGATCAATAACACACTCCACCCTTCATATTTACACCTGTACTAATGAGTCCCATCCATGTGTGCCTATATGTGTGGGTGCATTAAGTGTGTGAGACATTATATGAGAAAATAATGTCAGTAATTCAAATGTAAAAAAATTACTGAGATAACTAAAGAATAACAAGCAACAAAATTCAGTGCAGAATTAACGCCTACAGGAGAGGTTCATCAGTTCCAGTCCCAGAGGATCAGCGTATTTGAGCACAGAAATCTGTACTAGACATCATTCCTCCAGGAGAGGATTGAAAGAATCAGGTGGACACACAACTAAAAACTGTAAGAGTATATTCAACACTCTAGATTTAGATGAGCAAGATAAGCAGCATGAAGAATGAAACAACGGACACAATAATGTCAGACTAGCACGTTTTGGAACTATTTGTACAGCAGTCTGTAATAAATAAGCCAAGGTCTTACTTTTCGCGCAGCCAAGAACTCCATTCCTTTGGCCACTTGAAAGCTGTAGCAAATTAGGTCCTCTAGGGTGAGCACCCTCTTATACAAGTCTTCTTGCTCTGAATAAAAAAGGTTAAAAAAAATGTAACAACCAACAATTCATGAAAAAGCACTACAGTTACAGTTCAGTCTGAAACTTGAAAACACTTCCAATCTATCTCTGCCTATCCATCAATGATGCTAAGAAAGGGAACATTTCAAACTAAGTTTGTATGTTTGTCTTCACAATTGTCTTGCACTCCTCAGATACTTTCTTCCACCAAAAATATCACCCTTATTTTTAGAGGCTGCCTGAAAAATGCAGCTTGTCAATGATCCTCAGGTGGGGGGCCTTCCAGTGTCCCATCTGAGTAAACAGTTTATCAGACCAGAAATAACAGGCAAAGGACAGCACGGCCCAGTGCAGCAGGAAATAAAAAAAAAACAATCCTCATACACCATGGGTGCACACTAAATATTGATTGTATTTATGAATCTCAGAGGAAGCTTCCTATCAGATTGAGAAGAGAAAAACAGGCAGAGGAAGAGGGTGGGGCGGAGGTGAGGTGGGGGAAAGGGGGGTGGACAAGGGAAGGAAGACATTCAGCCACTACCTTCCTCCTCTTCCTCCGAGTCACAGTAGCTCTTATCCTCAATGAAGCCTGAACTGGCTGAGCTTCCAGTGCTGGCCACACTCTCCAGCCTTTGCTTGATCAGCTCACTTAAATCACAGCCCGAGCCCGAGCCTGAGCGCAGAGCCTTGCTGTCTTGAGACTGATGAAGAAAAACACATCTGTATGGGAATCTCCGCAGTGCAATTTAGGGGACTGTGTGTCTGCATACATCTTCACATTATCTTCAATACTTTTAATTTTTAATGAGATTTTTAATGCCACAATCCAAAGTTCCAGGGATGATAACTAATGATAATTAAATATATCCAAATGGGCAATACAGAAAATATAATAATACAATACTTACAAGAGCATAATATTGTCGTTACAAAGAGAGCTTAAGATTTGTTTATACTCTCTTTTTAATGAAATATGAGGACAGTGACGGTATTCATAATATGCTCAGGCTTATTGTTATAACACAAAGATCACATAATGTTAAATATCCCTGTACTGCCAAGCCAGCATCTCTGTGTCACACAAGTGACCGTGCATTATTAACACCTAAAATATAGAGCTAAATGTTCAAATTTGAAATATTCTGATACCTATAAAGATCTGTAAAATATATTTTTAGACTTTTTAAGCCCAGCGGAATCACATATAGTAAGGACCTATTTTCCTGATTATAACATAAAAGCAAAAATAAGGTGCTCGTTGGTTTTGCAGTTATTTTCTTATTATTTTCAGGACCATTTTTTGCAACGTCAAATGGCAAAGAGCAGAATAACAAAGGGGTTGGGTAACAATACCATATAAAAATTACCTTCTTGCCTTCAAAAAGCAAATGTGTGCCTGGGAGTAACATTTTCTTAATGCCAGGGTCTATGTACACTGACTTCATAAAGAATATAAAGAGGAACAATTTATCATCTTGTAGATGTAAAGGTTTTGTGAATATGTACTGTGATTAAGGTTGTTGTATTCTTCCCCTGTGCATTTTACTCGGATCTAGTGTAATGCACTCTGTGTTCGTGTTCTATTAAGCACTTTTGATGACAAATTCCTCTACCTGACTCGTACTGTGCAAAGTTATTCTGACTCACCAAAACATACGTACCTTACATACAACAAAATCTCCCCGTCTGCTCCTCAGGTAGTTGGAAAGGTTTCCATACTTGCAAAATTCCACTATTATCATCAATGGGCCTGAAATGAAGGAACAATAAAAATGGGAGCAGACGCACTAAGCTCGCACTGGCAAATAGGTCAGATTTGTGGGCCGTGGAAAACACTTCTGTTATTCTCACCTCCTTGCTTAGTGCAGGCTCCCAAAAGGTTGACGACATTGAGATGGTGGCCAATATGGATCAGTATTTTCAGTTCAGACATAAGTGCCCTCCATTCGTTATTTGTGGCTCCGTCTGTTGTACATAAAGAGATGAGACAGAAGCACAAGAGGGGACTTGAACAGCTGGAAAGATGCCATATAGGGATGCACAGCTTGTGCTTAGGACTGGACATGAGATTATGCATTTAAAACAAACACATAGCTGCGGTTATCTCCCAAACATACCATAAGAAGTCTTAACATTCCCGTTATCTGTTTCTACTGTACATTTTATTTTCTGTGTGTATAGAGACTGGCTGTGTCTGTTAACTAGTTTAGCTGTGTCTGTTAACTTAAAGATATGGACCATGAAAGACTGCTGCATGCACACAAACAAACAGAAATCCCTGGGATTGAATGAGCAAACAGCTTAAGTGAATTATCCCTCTATTCCATCATATTGTTCTAGCGTATAGCATGGAAACACAACCATCTAAGTGCATTTTAATAGAAAGAATGTAAACAGAGAACTTCAACACATTAGCACGAGAAATAGAGGTTAGGCTGTGTTACATCTATCATGGAAAGTTTCAAATGTCTTCTAACAGACAATACAACACATGTTATACCACATCTGGATGCAATATCAAAGTATGCAAGACCTCTTTAAAGAAAAAAGCTGAATTTTATACTCAGAATTGCGCATATTGTAAGAGTCAGGGATGTAGGTCAAGCATGCCATCCAGATGACCCTTAGAGGTCATGGAGTCATGGAGGGAGGCTGTTTTTCTTAACAAGTCAGGCTTCCTACACCTTAACTGCATCAAAGTGACACACAAGAGCTATGTTCAGTGCTCCACTTTAACATAAATGATGCTATTTCACAGGTGGAATGCTTTCATACTGGAGTTGTTTAATTTGCCCATAAAGGAAATATGGCAAAACTGTTCAGAACATTCTCAATGATTGAGAAAGGCAGAGCAGAATAGGCAAAGCAGTTCCATAACACAAAAGAATTCTAGGGAAGTTTGCTGCTTTTCATTAGAAGCTGACCCACGGCATCCGGCTAGCTTTTCTCTCACCCTCTTCTTCCCTCTCTCTCATGATTAATGCCTAGGGGGATTGATAATGTGTCACCAGTGGAATTACACATCTAGAGTGGTCTGATTTATCATCATCACAATACCACCACCAAAGCGGTGTGCACTGCCCTTTCCAACGACAGACCACTCTCCGCAAGCTGCTGCTGGAACAGCAAGACAAGGGGAAGTTATTAAAGTTTATTACTTATTAATTAAATAATAAACTTTAATAACTTTTAAAAACTGTAATATTTTGACAAAGAAATCTTCAAGCGGATACTGTTCCACTAAAGCTAAAAGACATTTATTTTACATTAATCCAATAAGCAAATTAGTTGCAATATGTTTCCAGCAATGTCTCTTGATGTGTGCTCTCCTGGGGTTGCATATGAGTTTTCTAAATTTTGCATTATGCCCTGCCTTTGAGTTTTGCAATGCTGAAATAAAACTATAACCATAAATCCAAAGTGGAGATAACCTCATTCGGCTGGGTTCAAATAATCATATCATCTCAAAAACATCTGCTTGGCGCTTATTAGTATATTTTTGCATGAATGGTCACAAATAGAGCACTTTCCATATAAAACCTTGTGTCATCCTGCAGAGTCACATCTTCATATCTGTAAATTATCCTTCTTGATAGGACATTTGTGTCCTCGGCTGCAACTTCTATATGCAACAGCTTTAGCACAACTGTTAATTAGGGCTGCATATATCTTGATGTGAAACTGAGCAAGAGTAAAGTGATCTACCACTGTCTCTGCTTAAGTCTAACAATAAAACAATGGCACGGTTGCTCTATTTATGTTGGGCAGATTCAGTGAAATGAGATAATAAAGACTCATGGGTTTGATCCAGAGTACAGATCCAAATGATCCTGCAGCAATTTCAAATAGGCTGAAGTATAAATGGGATGTAAAGCAATACATGCCATAAACACAAAATCCTTCATTCACTTACCTTTCAGCATTTTAACAGCAACTGTTTTGCATGTGGAAAGCTTGTCTATGCCAAATGCAGAAGCCTCCACAACTTTTCCAAAAGCACCATGGCCCAGAGTTTTGCCTATTTTACAAAAAAGGAGAGAAAGAGAGCCTTGAGTTTGCCAGTGTGCCTTGAGGTTCATAAATCAGACTGGTTGCTCTGTCAGGAGAGATATGGGCCTGTAATTAAAACAACCTGCTGAGCTTGGGACCACTTGGCCATCTCTCCGCAGGGAATTTATGAGGTAGTTAAGACCAGATGACAGTGACAGGTAGCTGATAAATAATAGCACCATGTTTTCATTCAACATAAATAACAAAGATACCTGATGCATAAATTTCAGGTTCGTTTTTGAATTGTTCAGGAACATATATTGTAATATTACTAGTCAAAACTGTGTAGATGGTGGTGGTTTAACACTAGAACCAAGCTTACCCAGCCTAAGGCGATCTCTAGGGAACTCCCATTTGCTGCTGTCATAAGGCAGACGGTCACACTGCTCACTGAGGGGCATCTGCTCTGGATCCATGATGATGGACAAGTAGCCTGTCTTTAAATCTGCAGAACTTGGCTAGATTGAGGGAGGGAGCAAGAGGTGTCCATCATGGCTTCATATCGTATTTCACATAAGGTTTTGCTGTAGTGTTAATGTTCATACACTATCAATTATAATGGTATTTGTTGTATGTTCAGTGAAACCGTATGAGCCTATTATAGAAAACTGTTCAGTCTGTTAAATAAAAGTGCAAAAATAATTCAAGAACAACATGACTACCAGTATCTATAACAAAATATGAGTAACTAAAATGGAAACCTTTTCCAAAATAAGCCAGCACTAGTGAATTTGCCCACTCCACTGACAAACAGTGGAACATTAAATGTAATTGTAGTCTTTACCTTTCGCAGCTTACGAATGAAAAGAATTAGCATGATCCAAAGGAAGGTAGCAGCCGCTCCAGTGCACACCAGGATGATCACCTCAATATTGGGCTTGCCTTCATCACCTAAAGTTAGACAAAGCACATACACATGGTCACAGTGAATACATGTTGGACGTGAGGACACATGGCATTGTTTGTGCAATGTTTATTTAGGCTATGGACACAACACTTTTTATCGCATGCCCAGTGCTCAGCGATCCACTGCAAAAATTCCAACAGTCAGCAGACTGCCTAAGCCATTAGGAATTTCAATCTCCAAAGAGAGAGAAAAAGTAAATAAAGCAATCAAAACACATTCCCTGCCCTGCTTGAGAGAAAGACTTTGGCTGAGCTTCATGCCGATACACACAGATATCCCAAATTCATTCACTCTATATTGCAAGGGAGCTCTTGCCACTAAGAAGGTGGAGGGAAATAAAGATTGTCTATGGGACAGGGACTATTTGAAGACAGTGATAGTGGAAATCACTTTGTTGTGGTAATGGGACGGACTGAGCACCGTAATTGGACATTTCTCTTCCCACAGCGTGTTTCAAGTTTCAAGCCCTGTGCTCCTTTGGGAAGTCATCCTGCCAGTCATTAGCGAAGCTTCTCGCAGACAGCGCAGGGGTCAGCTCCCATGTGAGGAGACCCTCTCTGAACTCCTGTCATAAAAATTGCCCTGGAATTTGCATGGCATTCCCAGCAAGATCAGGCTCCATCTCATGGGATAGTTTAAATATTGAAGTTATGCTAAAACTGTTTGTCCTATTGAACACATGGGAGTCTAGAGAAAAGCTCTGATGGGACTTCAATTTTTCACGCATCACGATGTCTGGCTGTAAGTATTTAAGATAATTTGTGGCTTGCTACTGTCTAACTTGAAATACGGGAGCCTTGCTAAAATGTACCGAGTCGTGCCACAGCTGTGCTGTACCGTTAGCCAGAGTGCTTGAAACAAAAAATGGGGAAAAAAGTGAATGTCAGCTGATCTGTTACTCACCCAGCACAGTGATGACTGCACTAGAGGTTGCCACACCTTCCCCATTACTGGCTTGACATTCATAAATTCCCTCATCTTCCTTCTTCACCCTCTGGATGATCAGGACCCCATCGTCTCCCAGCGTAATTCCTGAATTTTGATAGGATTACTTAAAATTGATTTACACATGCATTGTAGATGGAGAACACAAAACTTTATCATTTACAATAACAATACCGAAACTCTGGGTAGGATCCAACAGCAATACCAATCTGAAACGTTTTTTTAAAACTACTACATTTTTATTACTATTTTACTATTTTAACTATTTTTACTTGATGTATTTCACTTGAGATATTAGACAATTATGTTCAAACAGTTTAATACCCCAAATGCTGACACTGGCGTGGTACCCTTAAGGGGTACATCTTCAGTACCTTTAGTTAGGGAATATAATCCTTTAAGGGGTACATCTTCAGTACCTTTAGTTAGGGAATATAACATATTTGTTCTCCATACACCCTGCCCTCTTCTATGCAATAGCTATAACAGGTTATGAAAGGTACAAATCTGGACCTTAAAAAGCATGTTGTTCCTTTAAAGGTGTTGTTTGTACCTTAAGGGACTAAAACTTACAAGCAGAATACCTTTTTTCTGTGGTGTGACTTCTTTTCATATACGTTTATAAGTCATAAAAGTAAACAGTTCTCTGAGTTTTGAATGTGATGAGTCACATGTGACACTCAAATAAATAGCAGCAATGGTTCTTTACCTGGTCCTTCAGTGACAAGAACCTTGTCTTTGTACCATGTGATGAATGGAATTGGAACACCCTCTGCCTGACAGGCCAGTGTCAGAGTACTGCTGCTGTTCACAATCTGACTGGTCAAGTTCTGCTTCAGCATGGGTGCTCTCCTCTCTGAGCAAATCAAAGCAGAATTACACAATAATCAAACTCCTCTTTAAGCAATATTGTGGCCATCATGTACACATTTCATACATTTAGAAAGGAAATAGATCTCATTCTAGAAAATGGAAATGTTGTAACTATGCAATAGGCTAAATGGCCGAGACAGATGTGATGCAGAGAAAGAGGTGGGATTTGCTCGAGGCTTGGTAAAAGGATCTCACCATGAATTATTAAAGTAGACGTTATGTTGACCTCTTTGTTGGACTTGAGGTTGATTGCCCTGCACTGATAGCCAGTGGTGTGACTTCTTGAGACATTTTTCAGTCTGAGCGACAAGGAGACGGAATAAGGCTCGACCCGCTGTGTGAAGCTGTTGTCATGGACCAGCCGATTCTGTGGATCATACCAGCTCAGGCGGTCATAGAGAAACCGTGTACCTCGGCAAGTCAGGGTGACATCATCTCTCTCAATGGCAGTTATGGGCTCAACTTCCAAAAGCTGGCCTTGATCTGGCAGACAAGAGTTTATGGATTAATTGGGATCAGTTAGAACTGAGACAGTTAAAACTGCTGTTTTGCTTTTTATTTTACAGTGACAGATTTAGAAACAAAGTACATAGTGAATTGCATTTACATTTGATTTGCATTCTGTATTGACAGGTATGAGTCAAAATGGTATGAGAGATGCAGAAACCCAGATAAAATACCATGAGTTAGGGTTAATCTTTCCTCTGAATTTAAGAGTGCTAAAAAAGAAATGACAATATCATCACTAGCCCTTAACTAACCTAAAATGAGTAAAGAGGATCTCACAGTGCTTGCTAATAGAATGGGTCCTACGCTTACACATGCCAAAGAGCACACCACAGAGCCAGGAATGTCAAATTTGCAGTTATTTCCTGTTTCATCACTACTAATTGGAAGCATGTTGCTGGTGGATGGCGGCAGTGATGGCCGACCTGAAGCTGCTACAATAGGAAGCAGGCTGAGGCTGGGCCTCAGGGGAGCTGGAACACACTTGTTTATTCGCAGCGCTGGAGAGCGCCATGCATTCCGTAAGAGAAGACAGCTGTTATTACAATTCAGTTTCTCTCACCAGCATTCCTGCACTCAGAGATATCCCCACCTCTACAGTAGAACAGCACACTCCCAAAGCCATCATATTTTCTCCTCAGGTCCCCTGCAAACTGCAATACCACGTAACTGCTTCAATTCAGATTAAGCTTTGTCAGCCTAATGCTTGCCCAATGTTTATGTAGACTCTTCAAAGGAATAGCTCATCTGAAAACATGACTACTGGACTGGAATACAGTAGCATGATGTTACTGGCATTGTGCTGCAACATTATTTTTATGTGGTGCTGATTTGACATCAGCATTTCTGATGAAACCCATCTTTAATCTTGTTCATCCACATCCTAATTATTCATTAACCACACAAAGCAATGAAAAGCAAGCTATTATTACGATATTAGACCAAGGAATGGAAGTCTGGAGTCACATATATGTCTGGGAATATTAAGAGTTTAACTTTCCTGCATTGTTTCAATCTAGTGCGCAGCAGCAGATATAGCTGACACGCTCTCAATTACATAACACATTAGGTGTTTTTGGAGGGGTTCTGGAACATTTGAACCCGGCCAGTAGCGTATAAAAGTGATTCACCTTGAAGCCAGACCATTGGGAGTAGAGAAAGAAATTGCTCTGCCGAAAGCACAGTGCCCTCACAGTTTAGACACTTCACAAAACACCATATGGCGGCAGTCTGGTCAGGTTTACCATGCTTCACAATGACATGTTTTCACTTAATGCCCCCCACTGCTCTTGTTATTGGACAATCCAGCACGGACATTCTTGGGTGTGTTAAGCAACTCATTGCATATGTGTAGGTCAATATAAACCACATGACCACACGTTACAGTATGCCTGGCCATACACTTAAAAACTAGCACAGCCTCCATCAAATGACACCTGTGCCTGCTGGAAATAAGTCATTATTGGACTTAGAAGCGCTCATTACACTTACCATTCACGTAGAAGGTGATGTTAATGGTCTGCACCCCTAGCTCATTGCTGGCTTTGCAGAAGTAGACTCCTGACACATTAGCTGTCACTACCAAGGTGTTTATAGTCTGTGTAAATAGATAACATAAATTTGGAATTCATTTCATTTCAGTACACAACCTCACATTTTACATTTTTGCAGGGAAATCCATTTTGATGGGATTTTCCACCAACTAGGCATTCTGCTAGCACACAATGTTACTAACATTGGGCGAGCAGAGGCTATCTTGTACTCCCCCAAAATACCAAAGCATCTTTTAAAACTGCTGCTAATGCAATATTATTTGACACCTCAATAAACTTGGAGGAGAACGTTAGCAGGCAGTTTTGTTTTGTCAGCCAACAGATGCCCACTCTGGTTTTTCTAAAGACAAAATATCTTCTGCATATAGAAATAAAAGATTTGTTCCCTCTGAAGGTGCAGTAAGTGTTACCTCAGGTAAATCCTCAAACAACATGCAACTCAATCATTTCGTCTTTAACAGGTGGGTCATTGGCCTCATTTGAACCTGGCTTTTTCCCACTTGCCAGGGTTCACATTAATACGCTGATATATCTGGAGTCTTAAGGTCAAAAGCACTACTAAATGCACAGCACAAAATGACTGCATGGGATATACAGTTCCCTCCACAATTACTGGCACTCCTGATAAAGATGAGTAAAAAGCCTTAAAATAAATTTGTTTGATGTGAATAATATAACATCACAATGAAAAAAGGAGAAAATCTTTCTAATTTATATTTATTAAATGGGGAAGAACTTCCACATTAACAAATTACACAATTATTGACACCCCTGCTGTTATTACTTTGTACAACACCCCTCAGCAAACAGGACAGTGCTTCTCATATAAGATTTCACAAGGTTGGGGAATACAGAGAGAGAGATCTTTGACCATTCTCTCTAGATTGTCTCTCTAGATTGTCCTGGGTCCTCTCTTATGCACCCTCCTCTTCAGCTCTCCCCACAATTTATCTGTGTGTTTTAGGTCTGGAGACTGAGATGGCCATAGAAGAAGGTAGATTTCATGTCTGGTGAACCATTTCTGTGTTGATTTGGCCATATGTTTTGAATCATTATCCTGCTGAAAGACCCAATGAAAACGCATTTTCAGTTTTCTGACAGAAGCCACCAGATTTTTATTTGAACTGTCCAGCCATTTCAAAAGGTTCTTGATGAAATGCACTCTAACGAGGTTCCCAGGGCCATTGGAAGAGAAACAGGCCCACAGCATCACAGATCCTCCACCATACTTAACAGTGGGTACTTTTCTGCATATTCATCCCTTGGGTTTCTGTGTCATGTTATATTTATACTCCAGAAACACAGGAAGTCATGGATTAGTAATTAAATAATTACTGATTTAAAAAAATCTTAATTATTATTCAGTGTGAGAATATGCTAGTGCAATAAAAAATTTGTTTAAGGTTTTTACACATCTTTATCAGGAGTGCCAATAATTGTGGAGGGCCCTGTAACATTTCCTTTTACAATGCCACAATTGATCTCGTCACCGTTTAAGGTTTGGAACCTATTTAAGAGCCATAGTAGACATAATAATAAGACCAATTTCTGGCCAGGCACCAGATGTGAGAGTGTTGTTTTTTGTTCCAAATTAGACCTGTTTTCAGAACACGCAGCCATCAAAGGTATGACTGCTGTCTGACCGTCACACCCTGTTTTTCATTGTAGACATCCGGCCATTCCCAGAATATTGTGTTTAAGACCTCTTACATTTGACATCCAGGAAAAATGGCCTCTGGCTAGAAGAATTTTTTGTCAGGCAGTTCCCCAAGTTCAAGGAATGGAACACTTAGATTCAAGGCCTAAGACCTGAGGATTTCTGAAGCATTTATTCTGCATCAGAAGATCCGAAAGTCCAAGATAGCTTACAGTAATCTGTATGGAACAGACATGCTGTTTTGAGTGAGCCCCGAGGATTCTATAGGCCTTTCTAGTTTCATGATCATTACAAGTTTAAGTTAAGATAAGATAAGATAAAATAAACCTTTATTAGTCCCACAAGTGGGAAATTTGCACTATCACGGCAGAAAGTAGACAGCACAAGATAAGAGCAGCAAAAATGAAAAACAATAGATTAAAAACAATACCATCAGTACAGTATATTACAGTACAAAAAAGTACATTATACAAACACTACACACTATTCACTATACAAACACTATACACTATTCACTATACAAACACTATACACTATACATTATACAAACACTATACACTATACAAATAAAACACAATTATTTGGTATTGACATGGAACTGTATTGCAGGAGAAATTAGCTCCAAGCTCCAAGATTCTTCACCTGCATGGCCCCCATCACTAAATACAGTGTAATTAAGTCCTTGGAAGGCAACCTGGCCAGGCATTTTAACTCTCACCTGCCAATTCTCTCTCTCTCTCTCTCTCTCTCTTTCTCTCTCTGTTTTATCTGCTGCTCTATGCCATTGTCTGAAGTAGACTGTTGCTGTACCAGGCAAATTTTTCTTAAAGGTTTCATTAAGCTCTGCTTTGACTCAACAGTCCTGAGTGAACAATAGATCAAATATACAGAAACACTACACTACTATAATACTGTGCAACTATAGAATTGGAATAAACACACATAGTTAGAATTTACTCAAAAGAAATATGTTTGTTGTCAAAACATTGCACACTGTTCACTTAATTTTAAGATCAACCTTATGAGGAGAATCTTGAAACTTTTTTAGGGATTCAAAAATTGGTTCATCTTTGGCATCACTCAAAAATGGGCTTGTACACCTTGATTAATTATAGTTTCAGCATCAGAACTCATTGATTCCAGAGGAAATTGCTTATGTAAGGACTGTACTGACACAGAGACAAATACAATATAAACTATAAAGTCTAAATAAATTAGCAGAGGTTAGGAATGACAAGGAGATGTCTGCCCACTGACAGGCCAAATACTTTGCAAGTACTGTAAACCAGGTATAGCGGAACTAAACTTGCAAAACCATTCGCTTCATTAAGTGCAGGGAAAATGGTTTCGGTAACAAGGTCCCCAGGGATATTTTTCCTTTCCTCAACAGTGGGTATATTGGCAATACAAGTAAAGGAGCGATCAACACATAACGGGAAAGAGTGGCAGAGATAGCACCCTATTAACTACAGTGTGATTTATTTGAATGCGCTGGTAAGGTCAAATAATTTAAAGAAAGGACTTGGTAAGTTTAATGGTTTTCAGCCCCCAAATTAGTGTGTCTTGGTTGAATATAGCATGTTGCAGCAAAGGATCTCCCAGACTGTGATAAACTGAACTGTACTGTTCAGGGCCACATTCAAAGTAAAAGTGCTAACATACACTGACAGTGCCTGGACAGCTCTGTTTTAGACAGTCTGTTTATGAGGACATTTGAATGAGAAACTTCATGCAGAAGGGCTGATATGTCCGAAAAAAAAAAACAGGCTATCATCTGCTACAGCTGCACCACTAACTGGCCTCGGTTTTCCATTAAAGAGTGATTGACAGCTTTTATGTAGCAGAGTTAAATAAGCTGTGGCTATTGGATCAATGTGTATCAAAGCGCATACACACACACAAACAAAATAAACTTTATATTACCAAATAAACTGTGGTCAAAAGACACACAGGTACATAAAGTTCAAATTCATTACACTAAAAAAAACAACACTAAAATTGAGGGGAGCTGTATGTCTGTGTTCCATATGACTATGTAGTACATCTGATTTAAATTTGCTCCCCTCTTTGGCTCTGAATTCAGTTCCCCTCTACAAGTACACATTTCAGGTCAAAATCAGTCACAGTTACTTTCTGTTAAATTGAAGAGGAATAAACAAATCATTATTAGTCCAAATAATAAGGAATTATACAAATATACTGTTTCACTGTTTTCACTCATGTGAGTTTATGTAGATTTATCATGCTTTTTTAATCAAGATCCCACACATTTGTTTGGAAAAATAAGAGACAGCCGTGAGCACACTGAAATCAATGTAGTTTACCCACCTTGTTTTTGCCTTTTAACACCTCATACCTGGTAGAGACTTCATTAATAAAGTTAGATGGACCAATGGAGGTTTGGTTCATGTTGTTGTAGACAGTGATTGGATGCATGTAGTGTCTACACCTAAAAAAGATTGACAAGAAACTGGTCATTCTTAAGCAAGGTTGAAATTGTTTGGCTTATTCAGGCCTTCATCTACATGTCATATGCATGTCATGTGCAAAATCAGTTTGAAATCTGCTTTATTCGGACAGATTTCTGGAGTCTTGTTTGCTGGCTCAGCTACGTAAACCCACAACCTCTAAGAACAGGAGCTCCAAAGAACATCACGGCATGACACACATGAGGAAATACCAGGGCATGCAGCCATGGAGATTTTGAGAGGGTATTTTCTCTGCGTTTTCATTGAGGAGCAGTTATAAAGTATTTTTTGCTTTACAAACAACAGGAAGAAAGTGAAAATTCAGCTCTTTAAAGTGTGATGCTAATCAAGACTGTCTGCCTTTCGGCACAGACACCAAGCTTTCAAGGGCATTAAGATAAATCTCAGTGTTTTGTTTTCGTTCTGCCTCACTGTGTATAAGTGTAGCGTGAGCTGCCTGCCTTGGTCCTTGGGGTCTGAGGGACAACAAATGGCTACTCGGCATCCTTCTGAGGAGAGCAACAATTGGATTAATGAGAGTAGAGGCCAGAGAGGAAGCGGCAGCGTGACAGGAAGGGCTGAGTCATGCGTCACCAACGAAGGAAACACTCCTGCTTTCTGGCTGCAAGAGATAAGGCTGATCTCCAGACCTCCCTGGTCAATGAGGCACAACAGATAACTTCTAACCCACTTGACTACAAGAGACCTGGGAAAGTCTCTCACCAGCACGGGAGCTGTCACCTCCATTCATCGTCCGTACCCCCTGACTCTCCATAATCATTAACATTGCAATCACAGAATCAGTCATATCTTCAGCACCACTAAAACATTATATATTTGCAGTGCACTGTGGACACCAGTCCATTTTGCTGAGATAAGACATTTATTATGTTGTTGCAGTGCAAAACAGAGTGTTTTTGCTATTTCTCTCCAACCGTGGCAATTAATTTGACAGATGTGCCCCCCTCATTAGCTGCTGAAAAGCAGGCCTTCCCAACAGCTACATTTATGCGCTATTGTTTCCACTGCCATAACAGATTATCATTTAAACTGAAGAAAAAGGGGTCCTTTGGCATGCCTGCCCCTCTATTTCTGTCAAAATTTTGGCAAACGGTGTCCCTTGACCAATAATTATTGTAATTATAAGGAGTCCTTGTCAAAGCATGCTGCCTGCAGTGCAAGATAATTTAGGCTTTTAGTGAGTGCTTTCCAAAAATTGTTTTCATTACAGTTTACTGCTTAGATAACCCTGGGGAACTTGTCTATTGTTTGATTGATTTTACAGATTTATAGCTCTTTTGCAGACAGTGACTATCTTGGATGCACTGGGAGATATATATCCTCTCGACAGGGCTATTAGCTCCAGACTAAAGAAAGTTCTCTGTGTACAGTCCCAGTTTATTAAGGGTAGATGTCAAAGATGTCCAGTTCGTTGGAAGAGAGGGATTGTAAGCCATCATGGTCACTATGGTTTTCACCATTCTCGTCATTAAGGGCAAAGAGAGGGGTACTGGGTCATTCTGATCAATCAGAACTTGTGCTGATAGTCCAGCTTGACAAAAAAACAAGATATCACAGAAAACCATAAAAATAAAGTAAGTAATGTAAGACGTAAAATTAAAATGGCCTTATAAGGAACACCGGACAGTTGTGAATATATCTATTAATGATTACATTTTCAAGGAACTAGGATAGTTTGAAAAAACTTTTCACACACAAAAAAAAAATCAACAAAAATGGCTCTGCTATACTAACTGAATTATATAATTAAGAACAATAGAGAAAAACATTCTAGATAACCAATTTCATGGCAAAGGAAAAAACAATTATTAAAAGGATTGTTAAATATTAAATACTTTATGTTGAATGTTGTATTATCTGTTGTCACTTGTAATATTGCACTAATTTCAAAATGTACTAAGTATGTATTGCATTGCAATATTGTCTGTTGTTAGTTGTCTGTAGTCTGCATTCAAGAAAGAATTCCATTGTATGTTGTACCCTGTACTTTGTAAATTTAGAATATTGAATCTTGTAGGCCAATACTAAGCTGTAAAGGTACCCACCTTGTGAGATTGGGGTTGGGCTCACACGGTGACCATAACCAAGTGACGTTCGGCATTGGGTTTCCATAGGCAGTACATGTGAGCTGGTGCTTCTGACCGTATCTGTAGATATGAGGGCCTATATCGCCCACTTCCTCCTCAGAGATCCCTGGCTTCCCTATAAAAACATGCAGAAACATCACAGTGCTTTAGTTAAAGTATGTATCCCATTACATTATATATGCATTATATATACTCCTACACTAAGAATAAGAGTGAAACGGTCATTAGAAGGAAATTGTTTACTGTCAATGAATAATCATCACCTTATTACACAAAACAAAGCACATTCCTTGCCAATGTCCTTTGGAAAATAGCAGGCTATAGGAATATAGGAGTCTTCATGGAAGTTGTTTATTGTAATGCCTAATTGTTAAAAGAAATCATTGAATTCTGTTTCTACTGTTTGTGACTTCAGATTGTTTGAGGACTTTAATGTTGTTTGTCAAGATGGACAATGGACCAGTGTAATAATTTTTATATGCAACAGAAAAATGTCCTTATCCTTCCTTAAAAGTATGAGGGCATGGAAAATTTGAGGACACGTTTTTCTTTTCTCACACTTGCTAGAACCTGCCACCATACTGACTTGAATATTCATAGGACTCCAAACCAGTTTATGTCTCTGTATACACAACTGTGCTCATTTAAGAGTCTGATGAAGAACATTTTTGCTTGAAATGTCATATCACAGTGGTAAGAATAACATCATTTTGATACTGGGAAGTTATTGGGGTGCACAGAACAGATCCTAAGACACTACACTCCATTTGCAAGCTAAAATGCTCAGTTTGGCCAAAACGTTAATAATTGCTAAACTAAGTCCAGTGGAGACTGTAGTGGAAACCCACTCATCCCTGAAGCTCTTTCAAAGGCCACTAATCAAAGCCATCTGCACACGCTATGTCAATTTCACTCATAGCAGCTACCTGGAATTGAGCTCAAGGGACAGGACAGATCTGCTAATAATTAGAAATAAGACAAACCCACAGTTTCATTGTATCTTGTTGAGCTAACTTAATCATGCATACCTTTGACCAAGAGAGTGTACGTGAGATTCCTTTGAAGACCTTTCTCCTGGTTTGAGAGCACAATAGTGAAGACCCCAGCATCCCTAGGCTTTACCTTGTGAATGGTGAGGTTATAGCCCACTGTCTCATAACATAAGGAGTCTGTGATGGGGTTGCCATCCTTGTACCTAGAAAAGTTTACCAAAATCAAATCTCGACTTCACTCAGCCATTCACTTATGTGCAGTGTATGTGTAATCACATGGGAAAAATCAAATTATGTTTACGGTCTTTAAATGTGGTGTTATTGGTCCTGCAATAATTGTATGACCTTACCAGACTACTTTGTCTGGTGGAGGCAGTGCATTGACCCGGGGCACAAGCTCCAATCTTCTGCCTTCTGCAACACTGAAGACCTCCTTACGATGACCTCTGGTCACATTAAGGAATGGATGTTCTAAAAAGAGTCAAAAATAAATCATAATCCCTACTGTTCTTCTAAAATGTAATGACAAAAAGAAACATCATCTGTCCTTTTCATACTCACCATACACAGCAACCTTAACTGTGGCATCCTTTGTAACAGATTTTCCAAGTGTTGCTATGCATCTGTAGGTGCCTTTGTCTTCCATGGTAACATTAGGTATGATTAGTGCACTGGTCATTACAGTAACTTTAGCAGGGTCTTCCCTTGTCTTCCGGATTGTATGAGGGCGACTGATCTGGTGTATGGAAAAACAACTCCATTTCTTCATTACTCTGGACACTGCTACCACTGCTAGCTTAACATTCTACCAAAACAAGAATCAAGATTTTGGCAAGTCCTAAAAACTTACAGAGTTCCTATGGAATTGCCAGTGGAACGTAATCCTGCCATTATATGTGGTATCTCCTGAGCAATTGAGGACCAGGGTGTCTCTAACCACAACTCTGGGCTTCTCTGTAGTTATGTGCACATTCTCCAGAACTTTTGCTAAACACAGAACAGTGTAAAGTACCATTTCAACATGCAGGCCCAAGCAATATTAGGAAAAATCTAATAAATTGTCATTAACACAAAAATGTGCTCAAAAGGTAATAAAATATGTTGAGGGCTATACAATATAGACAAAATACCATACTGAAATTACAGTGAAAGTGAAGACAAGCGAGTATTCTGCCTCCTGTCATCATACAGTGACTGCTGGTGAACTTGTTCAAAGACGAAATTCTGTATTATGTGATAGGCGATGTTTAATGTCTTTGATATGACTATGTGGCATTTAAATATAAATAAATAAATAAATAAATATATATATATATATAGAGAGAGAGAGAGAGAGATATTTATTATTA
This sequence comes from Brachyalestes nurse, assembly GCA_037974405.1. Taxonomy (NCBI): domain Eukaryota; kingdom Metazoa; phylum Chordata; class Actinopteri; order Characiformes; family Alestidae; genus Brachyalestes; species Brachyalestes nurse. The sequence goes on along the minus strand of JBBPCY010000032.1, from coordinate 1,565,412 downwards.
TTATTGCATTGTAAACTTTACGCTAAAACACTCACTGCGGGACACTGGAATGTAGGTTAATTGGACTTCCATCTCGTCAACACTTGTTGCACATTCAAACCTGGAGTAATACTCGCTGTCTCGTGGAATCTGGAAACCCACTTTTGGGTCCCATATGACATTTTTTCTTGTTGAGTTTGACATTTGGGGTTCCTAAAAGAGAGTCTTCCATTAGTTTATATTTATTGTATGTGTCTGTAGTTTTTTCTGTGAGTGCCAGAATCTTCCATTAAAAAATAGACTCATTAACCAAGAAAACACTTATGAATTATGGCATGACTACAGCTAATTCATTACACTGTAACAATCAAAAACAGAATGTAAATGTGTTTGATTATACTTAACTATCCTATATAATTTCACTTATTTTTCTTTGTTCCATGACCCTAAAACAATGTTAGCAAAAGATGTAAGGAAGGAAGTATGCAAGATGACTGCAGCAGATGTTCCAGTAGCAGGAAGGTTGCACAAATGTCTGTGCCATCTGAATGAGAAATGTTTATCAATGGCAAGGTACTGTGAAGCACAGCAGTAGAGCTCATTGCCATGTGTAGTGCAAAGCATGCCAACAGCACCCGTTTGCTATTCCCAAATGCCTTCACTGGAACATGCACTTAATGATCTCTTTTTGGCTTAGTTGTTTTTTCCTACCTGTATTTCCTATGTTTTTGCATAAAACAGTGGGTCATATTTATAGCTCACAGGTTCTATTCTGGGTTGGGCTGGAGTCTACGATCACCTTCCTGTTCTTACAGGATACAGACAGGATGACTCCTTGGCCCACACTGAGCTTCCCCAGGCCTCTGCCACTGTCCCTGTCCACATCCGCAAGCTTGGGTTTGAAGGGTGTGAGAACGTGAGAGATGCCCAAGGTCCCATGCACTCATCAAACACACCCTCAGCTATCTTTGAAGTTAACAAATCTCTTTCTGAAACTAGTCATAACCACAAGAGTTGATCACTTTTCTCTGCTCAGTGTGGCCAAGTACTGCAAATCAGGAAATCCTAAAGTGATACTAACAAACACCACAATGCACAAAATACTTACTGTTTTTAAAGTGACATTTTGACTAGGAGATGTTGTTCTGCAAGGGACCACCAGCATTTCATCATCACTATACACAAAAAACAGGTTTGGAGAGAGAGTCTCCACAAATGGATGGTTATGATCTGTGGACAAAAAAACACTTTAATGTAAAAGTACTTGCAAAAGCACAAAAGCACCAGATATTGTGTGCTACACCACTATCATTGTTGTTTAAAGATGTGGCTATTTGACATTTTTGTCAGTTCCAAAGCAAGCATTCTTTGAAGACTCTTTTAATGACTCAGCACAAGGGTGCATACAGAATTCTTTCTTTAAACCAAAAACCGAACAAGGATTTAAGACATACGTGCTTCCTATACACAAATGATAATATATAAAATAAAATATCCCTAATTGTATTATTCTCCTAACCACACATTAAGTCATATAGTGAGCTGTGTGTAGAAACCAATCACAGATCAGGCCTGGGATGCATGGTTATTTTTGAGAGAACTCCTCAAGGGTTCATTAGTCACTTCTATAGTCACTATATATAAATACACAAAAAATAGATTTTGCACATTGTCTTGCATTGCATATTTTCTACAGTTCCTGTTCCGGACTATTCTGAGCAATTCTTAGGATTGCCTTGCACTTGCAGAAAGGCTGAGGTCACACACTGACGGTAAAGATTAGAGGGTGTAACTTTTCATGTGACATTTTGGGAAGTCTCTGCTGCAAATCCAGTAACACATCAAGTGCTGCAGTGAGGCTCATGGCGGGATTGGAAAAACAGAAGGTTAAGCAGGAAATAATAGCCAACGAAAAAGGCTTCCAATGCAATCCTTCTCTGCTTCCATCTCCCAGAAGCCCAGCCCTGAATGCTAAATGCCGAATGCCTTCCTTTTGCTGCCCTTTTGTCTCTTTTCTACAGACAGCTGAGCTTTGTCCATTTGACCTGGTATATTAAATCCCTTCTCTGCGTGTAATCATAGATGCGTAATTACTAACTGGCCCCACTGCTAGGTTGGCTGATTTATGGCTTTGTTGGAGCCTCAGTGAAGTGCGCTATGGAGCCGCTCATTAAGTCCCAATCTCTTTTTTGTCTCTGAGTTCTCCAAAGGCCTGGAGTTCTTCCAGGTCCTGTATCACACAGAGGGACATCAGGTTTCTCACTGACCGTGTCTCTGCCCTGGTAATTAACAGGATCTAAAGTGGAGTTGGTATTCTTGGCCTTGTGTGTGCTGCAATTTTTGCCCCATTTATAGAGGTATTTCTTCTACAAAGAGATCTGCTGGTCCAAATAGCAAATACGAAACACCATGAAATGGACAAACAGTTGCATAAACATCTGGAAGAAACAGAAGCCTTATCTGGGTATATAAATAAAAACAATCACTTGATTTATCCCAGACAAATTCTTAGCACTTATCACATTTGCTGTTTCTCACAGCTGTCTGTAGGCTGCAACGGTGTTGTAACTAGCAGCATTAAAAGTGCCAGAGGAGGTGAACTATGACTAGTTTCCTCCTAGAAAAATGAAAATATTATCCACTTAGATCCTCTTAGAAGGGGTGATATAATATAGACAAAATATCACACTTATTTTTATATTGCACAATGCTATTTTACAGGCATAAGCCATTTTGCCTGAGGCCACTTAAAACATCTTGTTTTACCTGATTTACAAGAGCCTAGATCTATTTGTACTTGTGCGTTTTTTCTAGTGCTGGGCACGTTAACGCGTTATTATTAACAGGAACACTCGCTACTGAACTGTTTCTGCTGCTCCCCGATAAAAGAAAAATGTTTCTGCTGGTCCTTGTTCAGAAAAAAACAACAGATTTATAAATGTTAACTTGCTATTGCTTGGAAGGTAAGTAATGTACTGTTATTATCATGGCTCGGGACCATGGGTGCCAGTGGTCTGACAATTCACGCTACCCTGTCGAAAAATGCTCCCTTTAAGCTCCCTTTAAACAGAGAAAACTATATTTATTCAAAATATTTACTATGAGCAGTGTATCAATTCATGGCATCTTGTCAAAAAATGCTACCTTCAGCTTATTCAGTTTATAACACTGTTAATGATGAGAACTATGCTCTGCGTCTCGGCCATTTGAACAACTGCAATAATCACAAAAAAAACAGCAGAACTGTTTAGCAAGGGTATTCCAAGGTTCGGAAAAACAAAATATCATCAAACATATTTTATTTATATTGATAAAAAAGTCAAATAGTTATAATGCTTTATTTTTGTGCCCAACATACATATGAGCACTTTAGTAAGGTAAATTAATGTAGTTATCTGGTGCACCACCAAAGACTTACCCCTGACAAACACATATGTGGAGCTCTCATATCCTCTGGAACTGCGATAACTGCAAGTGTAGAGGCCAGTGTCACTGTGCCTGAGGTTCTTTAACACCAGCTCACTGCAGTACCCCTTCTCCTTTGCACAACTCTCAATTTGCACACCTTCTGAGGTAAGGTTCCTACTGGCTAGCCTCCACTGCAGATGGGCGGACCCTCTAATAAAGATGGTGGAAAATTCATATTAAGAATCAATCGGTCCTGTGCAGAAGTCTTAAGTCATCCAGGAAAATGTTAGCACATACTGGACAGAGGAGTATACTGAAAGAACTACAAACGTGTTCAAAGATGTTTCATTAAATCACATGACAAATGCCACCAATCCTATCTTAAACCAACAATTCAGCTCTTTATTTTAGTTTTGGCAAAGAGGTAAGTGTTTCTCAAATAAATTACTATTAAATTGTGATAGGCAAGTTAAAATAATTATTTGTCTCTTAGGTATACATGGAGTAAGCATAAATGCATGGAGGAACAGTTCTGCTCTACTCATTTGTTACAAAATACCATACCACTGAACCTGCTGGAATACCAATGTTTTCCCATACACATTCCCAAGATATTTAATGATCTTTGTTTTGAAGTGTTTGAAAGCTGCTCTTTTAATCTCATGTCATCTGTTAAGTTCGACTTTCACACGGGAACTCTGTAATTTTGGATGTAATTTGGTGTTCGAATCACGCACATTTTATACAATGTCCATTTTGAAAGATCCCATTAAACTAATCCCTGAGGATCATCAAACATGTCTGACATACCAGTGGTTTTGCATCTGAACTCAGAGGGTCAAGCAACTTTAGACCCTCATCATGGACCAGACAGAGAAGCCGTATCAAGAGAGGCATTTATTACACATTGCCTTGTAGGGAAGTGTCGCATCAAAACAGGTCCATGGGGATTAGGATTCCTTGCATGATTGCAGTGTGATGCAATTCTCCACGAAAAATTCTACAAATGTGTACGTTTCAAGCAGTTTGTGCACACACATACAGACACACACAGAAGACTGAATGAATAAACACACACAGAAGACTGAATGAATCCAGAAGGAATAAATGAATAAAATGGGATTTTACTGGTTGCTGGTGTGACTTATTGTACACTCCATTAGATGGAAATACCAGTGATATCTGCTCTAAACTGCCAGGAAAATATTTATCATTTTGAAATGTATTTGCCAATTTAAGAGATTTAAGAGTTTTAGGAGGAACCTGAGAAGCCTGAGAAGGATGAGTATATGGATTCTTTTCAACCATCCTTTTTCTCTTTATGAAGCAGTGCACAGTACAAGACTGACTTGTTTGAATGTCCAGTGCTACATAACCGCTGAACTGAATAAGTAAAAGAAGAACTGGCTGAAAAAAATCATACACGTACTCATATACTGGGTGTTTTTATTAGGTGACAAAGACTTTAATTATGTTAGTCTCATATCTCCAGTGCAAGACTAAAGAAGCATATTTCACAAACCAAGTAGTAACAGATTTTTTTGCAAGATAAGGGGGAAAGCTTCTACAATAAAAAGGAACAATAAAAGTAAAAAGCTTCTGTTTTGGTGTTTAGAAGCTGAACATCTTTGGAAATGAATGTGGGCTCTGAGGCAAAATTCCATTGCATTCCATTCCATTGTGTGTGAGTGAGAAAGTGTGTGCACGTGTGTGTGTACTGTAATAGTAGCAGCGGAAGTAGCATTTGTAGTTTTGCAGGATGTGTGGAGGAGAATACAGTACCTGCAGATGAGCCTGAGTGACCCATTAACATGGTACAGGTGTGTGTCTCCACCAGGATGCAGCTGTGGAACAAGCTCCAACACTCCTACAGGAAACACAAACACAGAGCAGTCTTTAAGTAATAGAATGCCATTCAACATATGACCAGCCATACTGATAACACAGAAGAGCCTTAGACCATTATGTTGCTATCCAATGTAAAAATAAACAGCAATTGTGCTTTAAAATGTGGAGAAGCGTGTGTCCAGTTTCACTTAGAAAAGCAACAAAATATGTAAGTTTACCATACTAAATTCAAAGTTCTGCATATGATTGTGTAAAAACGTTTTTTTAGAAACATAGCAACTGCTACACGTCTTTGTAATGGTCAATGGTCAAATGTAATGGTTTCCGTTACCAGGCCCAAATGGAGTTAAAAGGAAATTTAGAGATGTCGGAGGGCCCTGCACTTTTGGAAATCACCAGAAGTTGAGACAGCTTCATATGGAGATTCCAAAACGTGTCTGTTTTTTGAGTGCTCCTGTGTGGTTCTGCTCTGATTCAGAGTTACGTAAGTGCACTTTCGTTCCCATGCCGAGCAAGAGGATCTGGCCCAGTGGAGTCCAGTCTGGTCAGTTCTAGTCAGGATGGCAGTCTTGCAGAAACTTTTATTTACCAAGCTCATGCGGAATTGATTGTAAAGTGAGTGTGCAGTTTCCTACTCAAATGAACTCATTTATCACTTCCTACCAGAATTGGTATCACAAAGTTTGCTCTTCGCTTAGCATGCTGTTGAACTGACTTTACCCGTACCCAAATGGAGGTAAATTCATGTGGTAAATCATCGGTGTGAGTGCCCTCAGGACTTCAGTTCACGCTCAGGTGGAAATTATCAACAGATGGGGCCATTTTGGCATTCTGATCAGAGGCTTAGGGGCTGTTTAAATCCACTTGAGGTCTGTGTAAATGTTCATGCTTAAATTAATCTTGTTTTGCTTTTTATCAAATGAGTCCAAGAGCATGCGTTTGTGTGTGCGTGAGGACGTGTGTGTGCGTGAGGTAGGGAGGATGACAAGGGGTGCAGCTGTGTCCCCACTACAGAGAGGTCACCCTTGTCACCACATGTCTGGCCAAAACTGGAGAGAACCAGGCAGACCCAGATGAGCCTGAGCAGTGTCCTCAAGCACTTCCTTCAGATCACTCAGTTGATTCAGCTCTGACTACCATCTTTTTCTGTCCCTTATATAACCTCCCCCCCCCTTTTTTTACACTAATGGAGCCTTTCATTGAGGGCTGACCTTGTGTGGTCTCTGCTGCGTGCTATTATTACTTGTGTGGGGAAGGGACTGAAACATTGTTGGATGGAAGAATCACGCTTGGTGTGAGGCCAGTTCAGGCTGCTGATGAGTGCAGTGAGTAACACTCAGCATAGGAAGTGCTGGTGGTCTCCCCAATGCCCAGGACAGGTGACATTCATATCATAAGTGATTTCCTTCTTTTGATTCGACTCCCCAAACAGCTTGTGTTTGCTAGCACATGTTGCTGGGCAAAAGGTGCTTATTATAATTTTTCATCTTTAAATGTTATGGGTGGGTTTAGGGACTCTGTGTAAAGTTCATCCACTGAAAAAATAGAATAACTTATTGTAATTATTGTAATTATTAATTTATTGTTATTTTGGTTTGCATTGTATTCTGAAAGCCATAGGCAGCTACAGTGACCTCAACACGTATTACTATAATTACTATAATTGATAAACAAAATATTAAACTAAATGATACTTGTTTCAGTGAAAACATGTTTAGTACAACATCAAACTGATAGTACTCTTTTAATTAGTGATGGGCCGATCCACGTTTTTCCAGTTCCGATCCGATACACGACTGCCGATACTGTGCGGTTTGTTAGTAAGGTTACATCATAGAATAAATAAACTACTAAGCACTTATCAGAAGAGCAAAAAATATACACAACTACACTGAATTTAAAGGGATTCCAAAGGAATTTATTTATGTCACATTTCACAAAAAGGTAGCAGCAACAGCTGTAAAATTTTGTAAATATCAAAA
>JBBPCY010000032.1:1537490-1549797 GCA_037974405.1 Brachyalestes nurse | reverse complement strand
AAAAAGGTAGCAGCAACAGCTGTAAAATTTTGTAAATATCAAAAACACAACAATCTTGGCTGAATCAAATAAATAGTATTATGTCAATTTTAGCAGCAACAACTGTGTAGAAAATAAAATGCAAAACTAATACATTTTAAATTACGTGAATTCGGAGACACGACATGGGGAGAGTGTAATCTAACCACTTCTGTATTTAAGGTGGACCGACCGAGTTGCGAGATGCCCAACTTTAGCCTCGTGTTTTGAGAGATAGAGAGGGGGAGAGGGCAAAATCAGCCAGCAAACACACAAAATAGCCCCTGAAAGAACCCCAAAGAGGTCGTGAGGGAGAGTTAAGAGTCTTCTCTGATATTCCTTTCACTTTTGGGTTGTCTGCTGATGCATCTCGTATTGCACAGCGTTGAGTTTAAGGTCCAGCGCAAGCTACAAACTGGAATATAGCAATCGGGGCTGTCCAACCGATATCCGATATCAGATTTACGGCTATATCGGACCCAATACCGATATCATATCGGATTGGGCCCATCTCTACTTTTAACGGAGAACAATTACAGCCAGACGAGTTCATAGGAAGAGTTATAGGGTTTTGTAAAGCAGGTGGAAATAGTCTAGAACTGCTTTAAAATCAGAGCAAAGACATTTTCGACAAGGATATTTTGGATGCCAACCTGCAAATGGCAGAAGTGGATCTTTCATCAAAAGAACAATTTAAAAATAACTCAAACTAAAATGACTAGGCTTTTACTTGAAATGATGATTAGGCTTTTACTTGAAAGAAGTGAAAGATAAGGAGCGGAAGAGGAGGAAGAAAAAGGTGTCACTGAGGGTCATATGTAACACTTTGTTTCTCAAACTCTAGCACTCGATTCCACTCTTTCTCTTCTGCACTTAACCATAAAAAATCAAAATGAAACTTATTCACACACACACACACACTTCTGTCTAATGGGACATTCCTATTCCTAGCACAGCTAAATGCACTAGCCCCACTGATGCTGCTACTTACTATGAATTCAAACCTAGCATGCTGTATCATCACTGTTATTTTATACTCCAAGGTTAGTTAAGGGGAATGGATGTTTCTAGTTTTTCATGCAAAGTCCACACCTGTCTTAGCTGGACACTGCCTCTTTGCCCAGAACTGTTCCCTTGGCCACAGCTGTGTCTTTCTACCCATCATTTCATCCACTCTCAGCTAAGATACTAAAGTGCTTTATCTAACTGCTGTTTGAATATCCTCCTGACCTTTCATAATCCCAGGGTTCCCCAAACATAATTAAATAACTGAAATGTTTTTGCTAGATAGGCGGTGCAAATTTTAACCATTAATTATGTCAAGCAACATGCACATTCATGATGTGTAAGAACACTAGGTAAGAAAAACACTAGGTAAGCAAAAGACTTTTCATTGCCATAGTCTAGATCTCTTATTTACCACACATGAGTCGTTTGCTTGTTGTCTGCCTTTATATTTAAACCCTGTAAAGGGCCTATAAATTTCAGTAAGAGCAGCATAGACTGTAACTGTAAAGTTGTCATTCAGTAACTTCAGTGTACAAAATACCTTTTATATGAGTAACTACTGGTGCTATTGGAGATGTTCATTCACATGGACAAACACACTCCCACATTCCCTCTGCCTTGATTCTTCTCTCACAGATGTGGACCCCATGCATATGCTTGTGAGAAACACAGTGCTCAGAATCCACAAACTCTCCCAGCTATCGTCACAGCTGGCCTGGTCAGCGGGGGCCCCCAGTAGAACTTAAAAAGAGCTCTTTCTCATAAAAGCACATCATCTCTGTCTCTCTTACACCCCCACCTGCCCCTGACTCCTGCCCAGTGTTGACCTCCACAAGCAACTTCGCCCCCTCTCTGACATCTGTGTACTGCATTCCTCCAGCACAGCTCCTGAAAAATGCCAGAAATGGAGCTTGCTCTGGTGCTTCAAGGAGCCTGGGCTGTGGTTTTCATTTAAGCCCATTAAAACTACAGGATAAGCCTGAAGATATAAGGAACACTGTGCTGGCACTACGTAGTTTGCTGTATTTAGCGAGCTTGGTTGGCCTCCAGTGCCAGTCATTAACTTACAATGATGGGGGCAGAGATGTGCTCAGGTATCTATTCATGACTTCTCAATGAGTGTGGAGTCAAGCAAAAAGCATAAGACTTTACTTGAGCAATTTAAAGCATGTCTTCCACTGGGCCCATAAGCTTCAGCTTTTGAAGTAATAGTTTGGTTAAGCCTTGGCTTTATTGTCAGGAGATTTTGAGCCCAGAGAGTCCAGGAGGATGGTTGGGTGCCCAAAAGAGCACAGATGGCCTGCCTCTCTCTAGTGGGTTGGATGGCCCTCCCTCTTCCCCATCACATCTGTTAGCTGATGTAACAGAGTTGCGGTTAATGTTCTCCTCCAAGTGCTGAGTGGCCCAATTACTGTATTTGAAAAGATATGATTGTGTTTTTCATGTCTTGGTTGAAGCTGAGTGACTGGGGGAAAAATTATCATTGATAATTGCCTATCAATGATAATTGCCTACACTGCATAGCTATAGACAGTAGTGGTAACTCAAAGCCTATTTTTGTGACATACAGTGTTAGAAACCATGTAAGCAATTCTAATTAAGATTACTAAACAACTTAATGTGGTTTGAGGTACGTGTAACAATTTAAGCAAGCAGTTTACATTTGTGCCAACAAAAGAAGCAAACGTCTGATATCAAACATTATGCCTGTTCAGTTTCATTCGAGGCAAAGGGAAAGACATGCCCTTTACCCAGTGATGCATTAAATGAAACCAACTGAATATATTTAAAAGACAAATATAGACTCCACTTTGACCTGCCAAAAGATTTGTCTAATCCAACAACTATCTCAGTGTTGAATCTTCTCATGGGTCCCCAGTGCATCACTAAATTATTGGAGACAGATTGAGAGTGAGTCAGACTTTTGCTTGAGTCAAACTCCATGGAACTAAACATCAGCGATGTCCTGACAGCATAGTTGTGCAATAGAACATTTGTACTGTATAGGTTTAGTCATGTACTGTCTGCCTGTGATGAGGAAATCCCCAGTCACAGCCCTGAAAGTGCTGGGCATAATGTGCGGAATTCCCTGCTCTGGCAGTTGGTACAGGACTCCCTGTGTTTCCCGTCCACTCATAATGAGGTACGCTCTGCCCATAAAGTTGTCTCATAGGAGGGAATCTTATTTTGGGTTAAAAAAAAGAAACAATAGAGAATCATAGTTCCTTTAGCCTTGGTGCTTGATCTTAATTTTGAAAACAAAAGAGTTAAAAATGATGGTGGCTATTCTATAAAATAAAAAATTGCAACAGATGAGCAATGCGCTCACGCACAATGATGAAAACAGTAGTTAACAACAACCCTATTTTGTTTCCTGCTTCTTTCTTTATTGTCTTTCAGAGGGAAGAAAAACTTTCAGGGGACACATAAAACTCATGCATTTTATTTCCATATAAGACATTTATTTAATTATTTCTTTTTATATTTCCTTTCTTTCGCAAACATAATGTGACCTGGCCATGCTTTCTCTTTCAGAATATCATGGTGAATTATCTGTGAATCCGGGTCTTCAGTCTTCAGTCTGGATGACAGTACTACAAATTCGTATGATGCCTTTTGAGCTCATGGCTGATTTACAAGCAGAAAGGTAAAATCCTGACAAGACTTAGGACCACCTGCTAAAACAAAAGGCTGCTACTGCATCTCCGACTGTGAGGCCTGCTTCTCACATGTAGGAGCATATTCATATTCCTACTTATCTTTCTGCCAAGCTCCAAGGTTATGACAACAGCTAAGGAGCACAGTTTTTATTAGCTTGCAGACTGGTCTTTGGAGATTAGGGAGCTGCCTCCCCCTAGTTCTCACAAGAATGCATGCAATAAGAACATAGAAAAACATATGGCCAAATTGTGTGGCCACATCAGTCAGCTCTTACTTGTTAGAGTGCTCTTGAGACTGACAAACAATACAGATATCCTTTATAAGAGGGCTGAAATCCCATAACCTCTGACAATATGCTCTGAAACTCAAGGGGATTTGTGCACAGGTTCAAACGTCCCGGTGAAGGAGATTCACCCTGAAATTGCAATATAACAGTGGATGAGAATGCATTACAGCTGTCTTATAAACTAACTCATATATCAAAGGGGAGGAGGACGACTGTGAGACTGGCATCATCCCCAATAATAAGGGCAGTTACGAGAAGACATGCGCATGAATTATGAAAGGTTTTCACTAGTCCTGGTTCTGGAGCGTAAAGTCTCAAAGGCTGTCAATCTGTCAAGTGCTGGAAGATTGGAAAGCTAAGTAAATGGCCAACATTAACAATGTAGCTAATATTTCACAAAGGGAAAGCTCACCTCTGGTGTTGGAGGTGACTTCACAGCGAGCAACAGAGAAAAAGTGTGTGTGTGTGTGTGTGTGTGTGTGTGTGCAATCTGCGCTCACACTCCACTCCTCTGCTGAGGGACGATCGTGCTTCGCACTTGGCTGACCCTTACCTACTGTATGCCTCCCAGTCTCCAATAATACTGCACGGCAGCTCTGTGTGGATCACTACACACATTTAAAAGGAAAACAACACTTCAGAAAAGATGCTGGTTCAAGATGTACTGCCCAAGTCCCAATGTCTGTAATGTGCTTCCAAAGTGAAAATGAATTTCACCTTCGGTTATGCAACACAAAATAATAGTAACTTTATAGTGGATGGAAAAAACATTCCTTAACACTACAGTTCTGATGAATTAGCTGTAGGAAATTCTGCTCCTGTATTAAATTATCTACAGCAAATAGCTCATATGAAACAGTGACAACGCAGTCACAACTTAACCATGCAATTTACATTAACCAGAACAAGCAAAGCACATCTAGCTCTGTAACTGCAACTTCTCCTAAAGGCCACAAGATAATATAATCAGCACTGAATTCATAGAAAATCAATAGTTGTGTTGTAATTCGAATGCAAGCACTATGAGAGTCTGTTTGCCTCTCTCAAGCTAATCATTACAACAGATAACTTTGTATCTCCTGATTCAAGTGTCCAAAAGTCTTTCAATTCAGTATTTCAATATCTTTCTCTTTCTCTCTCTCTCTCTCTCTCTCTCTCTATATATATATATATATATATATATATATATATACACACACACGACTTTAAATACATTGCATTCAAATACACAGACTTTAATTTGAAGTTGGTCCCCCCTTTGCTGTTATAATTCTCAGTCTAATTCTCAGGCTTTCTACAAGATTTTGGAGTTTCAGTGGGAATTTGAGCTCATTCATTCTGTAGAGCATTTATGTGGTCAAACACTGATGTTGAATGAGAAGGCCTGGCTCGCGATCTCCATTCTCCCAAAGGTGCAGGATGGGGTTGAGGTCAGGGCTTTCTGCAGGCCAGTCAAGTTTTTACACACCAAACTCATCCAACCATGTCTTTATGAACCTTGCTTTGTACACTGGGGCACATTCTAACTGAAATAGAAGGGGCCTACCCTTGCAAAGTTGGAAGCGTGGCATTGTCCAAAAAGATTGTGCTTCACTTTAAGTAAGGGGCCTTACATATTTTAATTTAATCATATATTTTGGGGCCTCAGGAAACAGTGGTAAAGAATTCCACACCCAGTCATTGTATTAGGCAAAGAGGTTGACATAAGCTGATTGGCCGTACAAGAAGCTCGGGGAAGGAATCTTTACTCAGGTAGTGTGTCACGTTTCCCTGACCTCTGCCGGCCAGAACAATTCCAGGGTGCCTCCTGCCTCTCCGTCCTCTTCCGCCATGTGTCTTTCCCACGCTCAGCATGTGGACAGTGGAGGAAATCTACTTGGAAGCCTTGTAGACAAAGCTTGAACACCAAAAAAACAGTGGCAGGGTGGTGTTTGTGTGTGTGGGTTAGAGGTGGGGGGGGTTTCCTCTGTTTGGATCAGAGCAGAGGGTTGCTGTTTATTTGAATGCTAGGAGGAAGACATGTATCTGCGATGCAGCAGCTATGGCACAATGCACAGCAACATCCACCTTTTATATTCCCTTTTATTTATGAGGCGAGGCAGCCAGCAGTTAAGCAGCCAAGTATCAACAAAGCACTTTCTCCTCTAAACAGACATTCCCTTCTCAAGATGCAGAGCAACCTTTCACACTGGAAACCAGCACAGTTACCCACTGTAAACTGATTTAGGATGATTAATATAACAATATTTGGAGGGTAACTAACATCCATAAAAAGGTGAGTACAACATGCAAAGTAACCCACAGTTTGTCCGTTTACCACTTGCTTGCAAATAATATATTTACCACTCAAACATCTGCTCTATTTCATATGATTCATTCAAATTTTGTTCATATGATTCATTCATTTTATTGTTCTGTTGGTGAGGGTGAATAGTGCCTAGCAAATGCTGATAGTTCAGTTACTGTTCTGTAGCAAATAACAGTAGTTAGAAATGCATTTATTTATATGTTTGTTTTGTTTGTTTGTTTATTTAATTATTCTTTCTCTGTATTTTTGTATTTTTCCTATTGCAATCCCGTTTTATACTTATCTTCTATTATTATTATTATTATTATTATTATTATACTTGATCATTGTTTTAGCTGCGGGTATGTGAAACACAGGTCCAGGTACCAGCCTGAATTCTCCAGTCTGTGTAGGTTCTTTTCGTCATCACCCCTCAGAGTGAATGCTCAGTCAGCACTACAGCGAAGCGACCTAAGCATTCAAACAAACAGCCGCACAGGTGCTAAAGCTGAGCAAACGAGAAGCCCAGTGCAATCCAGAAAACCTACTAAAGACTATCTACCAGTTCTTTGCCAACAAAAAACTATGTTTTAATAGTAAAGTTTAACTTTAAGCGTAGTTTGACGTATCAGTCAAGTTCTTCAGAGTTCCACGCTACAGCTCCACACTGCAGCATCACGGAGCCAGTAGACACTGATAGCCTGATAGAAAAGATACTGCTAGCAAAACCGCACTCGTTTTCAAAAACTGAGCGAACAAAATGAACTCAGGCAAAAAAAGTGAAAGCCAGGGAACTTACCGCTTGTAAAGCAGTGAAAGAGCACGACCATGAGCGCGGCCGTTTCTCTGGGAGTCATCGCGTCCCCGGTCGCCCTAGGTGCTCCAGCTAACAGTCAGACAGTCTGAGTTGGGCAGGCAGTGACCGAAGCCTTCGCCTCCTTCTCTTGATGTGCAGTAATGATACGCTTCAATGCAGCGGTGATAAACTCAAGGTATCAGGACGATCGAGGTGTATCCCATGCTGTTCGGACACCACCTTCAGCCCTAGTTTCTATCCCTGTCCGAGGCAGGGTTAGAGTCAGTCCTCCTGGGCAGGTGCGATGAGGATTTTGCTTTTCCTCTAATCAGAATGACATATATAAAAACGAGGCAAAGTAGTAAGAAACAAAACAGACTCGAAGATTATCTTCTCAAAGACCTCCGCGTGCAGCTCAATGCAAGTGAACGAGTTGTCTAAACACTGCGGGAGCGAACGAGTGCAGGAAATCTCCTCCCGTCCTCATCCTGCTACAGGGTTTTATAGTGAAGGACGGACGCAACGTCACCGTGCACTGTGGCCCTTGCACAGTTCTTGAAGCTGTCAACCGGCCAGTTTAGTACAGTTTAGTAATACGCATTTTAAGAGATCGGCTGAGCGTAAACTCTGATTAACATTTTAAACATTAATTAATAAAAGAAGTGCCTATAACTTTTGTTCTCCTACAGAAGAGGCAAACTAACAAAAACCTCTGGGTACTACTGTCTCTTATCAAATCAAATATGTGTAGGACAAACATTTGCTGGTAATATTTTCCTCTTTGAGAAACAAAGGTGAATATTGTCTATTATATTGTCAGTAATCGCCTGGGAGATTTGTCTGTCTTCCAGTGGTGGCATATTCAAATGCTCTCATTGATGCCACAAATAAGAGCAAGTTTGGCCGAGGTATTCCCATTTGCTCCGTTTTATTGTTTTCCAGAGGCTCAGTATGAAGTCAGTTTACACTAGTGTAAGAGTGTGATAAGGTGTACTGCAGTGCTGCGAAGAATGTGATACGGACCCCAAGAGCCCACTGAGACAACAAGAACTTGCTCTGTAAAAAAAGAACTTCTGCTTAGAAGAACAGCTGCTTAGAAGAGCCATTGGCTGCTGAATGGAAGAGGTTAGAGCTAGATTAGGGCCTAATAAGTCAAATAAGCTCCGAGCCCTCATAAAGAATAACTTAGTGGATCAAAAGGACGCCTAAACTTTTGTACATGACAAATTGTATTTAATATTCTTTACTTGTTTAAATGTAGTATTAAATGGTAATAGTGTTTTATTTGACTGGGTGTGCACAAACTTTTACACATAACTGTAACCAACTAGGGGCTGCACCAAGGAAAGATCTAATGTCTTAATAACATGGACCCCAAGAGTGAATAAGAGGGAGAGCTATTTAGCTTCCATCAGCACCGCACACTCAGCCCTGACCTCTATTGATCTCCCTCTTATTCACACTGCATCTCATAATATTCATTTTCAAATGGATTCTTCACAACCACCAACATGATATATTCACTATTTGCAGGTCTATAATGCAGTCCTATGGCGAACATTTCGCTTAACTATAGTGGCTAGTGGGTGGAATAGCATGCTTTGAGAACATGGACTTGTGATTAGGGCTGCACAGTATATTGTCTATTTATAGTTATCGCAATATTGGCCTTTGCTATACTGCTGTTGCCAAAGGCTGCAGTATGCAAAAGAGCCTTTAACCAGTCACAGTGTTTACTACTCCAGGTGAGTGTTAGGTGTTTGGATTAATTGAGGTATTCATGTAATCCAACAAATGTCAAATTATTTTGGCCAATCTTTAACCATTAAAGACACTGATTCACCAAGGTGTTCTTAAATAGGCCATATTTCACAGTTTCCTTCTATTTCATTTTTACATTGACATTTGTGCGGGTCAAGGAAATATAATTTATAATCCATTCTTATATTACAATTTTCCAAACCTGTTTATCCCCATATAATTGATACTTTAGTTATTTTACTAAAACAAAAGTGATACCGTATATATTCAAAAGCTGAAGCAGATACACATGTCTTACACACATAACAGTGCAATGTGGTTACTTTTTTGCAGAACCACAAGGTTCAACTGCACCATAAACAGTGAACAAAGTAATGCACTTGTGAGAAAGCACCGAAGGGTCAATAGTATTATATTCTGATCTTGTTAAAACCTTAAAGGCATGAAAGATTATGTTCACTTTTGTTTACACTTCACATCACCACTACTTTATAATACATTTCAGTATTTGCTTTCACACCACACCTCATGTACATTTTTCCCCCTTCCTTTTGCAATTGAGTCCTCAGAACTGTGCATGTTCTCCATAGGCCAGGAGGGCAGCTAGATAAGACTCAAGTGAGAACAATTGCTGGAAGCTGAGGGCTGAAAAGAGTGAGCTTTTAAGACATTTCTTTTTTAATCTAGTGTGCAGAGCACAATAAGAGGGTCTGACCAATTCTATGTACGCAGCTTGAGCTCTTTACTTCAGCTCAACAATAACCCCCCCTGGTAAAACAAAGGCATCTGCAGTAGCAATAAAAATGTACTTTGAATCAATGTGCATCAAAATACAACATGATTAATGTTATTCTTAGAGTATGTTATTATACCTTTGTTAATAAATTTCCTACAGTAAGTGCTGTTTTCACATTCAGAGAACAGTTTCTATTTAGGCCTACTGTACCGTTTCAGTTTACATTGCATTAATAAAATAAATAAAGATATGGTCTCACTAATTATTCTACATTTACCTTCTTTATTCTTAGGTCTGTCCATTAAGTGTTCCATATTTCACAACAAACTATTGCCACCCCTAGAAAATTGTATTACAAAGTATGCTTCTACTCAGGGTCGCCAGAAGCATTTTTAATGTGGGGGGTCTATGTATCATGGGCGAGGGTGTGTGTGTGTGTGGGGGGGGTGCGTGGGCTGTATTTGTGCGCGCGTGCAACGTCTCGGCCGTTGTCCAGGGGGGTGGGGGTTTCGGGAGTGCGTGTACAGCTCTAGGTCTCAGCCGTTGTGCGTGGTCGGGGGGTGGTTGGGGTTTTGCCCACACGTCTCAGCTTTTGTCCAGGAAACAAAAAGTAGGGTGAAACGAATGCTTTTGAAAAATGGGGGGGATATGCACCCGGCCAGCCGGTATAAATGTGGGTATAAATGTGATTTGACATGGGCTATCTTAAGCATTCATCAACATGGAGTAGGTTGAAAATGAACTGATAAAAACTTGCTTTGACCTTTGTAAACTAGTCAATGGCTAAAAATGAGCTACGCACCCGAAAGACATCAGGGGACTGAGAGGGCTGGTCTGGGCTGGTATAATAAATAAAGATGTGGTCTCACAACACATTACATTACAACAATTTGGCAGACACTTCAAAGCGACGAACAATATCAATAGGGTCATATTCAAATTTCAGGACAGCGTGACAACCAGAAGAGAGTATTAATTGCTAATTCTTTATGTAAGAGTAGATGCTCTCTGAACAGATGAGTCTTCAGGAGGTTTTTGAAGCTAGAGGGGGAACATACTATAATTATTCTGCATTTAACGTCGTTATCCTTGCATCTGTCCATTAAGTGTTCCATACTTCACAACAAATCAAATGCAACATACTGTACAAGATACCATCTTGTGGGCATAAGCAGTATTGCACTGTTCATGTGCGAGTATACAAACCTGCTGTCAGAGGTTCAAATCTCTCCTGTAAATCTCCTCTGAAATTACTACAGACAGCCGACTCAGTGTTGAATGGCCACAAAATGTTGTTCATATCAACGAAATGAGCAACATATTCATTACCACTTCAGGTGCCTTTTAGAGACACTAACTATTTCAGATGTCTGGTTCATATTACCTTTCACTGACAACAGTTCTAGCTCACCACTTCTACAAAGGAGCACCTCAAACCGTTCTGAATTGATTTATAATCATAACAGTAAAAGTCCCCTTCAACACAGTTACGCATGCCAAGGACCAACAGTTTACAGTGTCAAAAAATCTTTAAAAAGTTGCCAATAAAAATATTATTCGCCAGTGGGGAAAAACTGTAATCACCAACACACCGCTGTCTCTATCCCATAATTCATGGAAACTTACATCAGGGATGGGTGACCGTATCAGTTTCGGATTGCTTACTATTGTTTCTGTAAGATCATTGATCTGTATTAAATAAAACCCAACCTGTTCAGTGTATAAGCAGAGCTCTGTAAAATCAGTTCATTTTAACACAAAAAAAATCGAAAAGGACTTAAATATTGACTTGAGAATCGAAAATCTTGTCGAACTTGAATATTTGTTGCCCCTCCATAAGCTATAAGTTATTTTTCTTGCCCTCCTGTCTCTCAGGTCTGGACTACGCAGGTTAAACTTGGCGAACGAAACTCCAGAGTTCCCGCCTCCCTCGAGCTGCAAAATCACTCCCGCGCGGCAAATTAACGGTCAACAGAGAGACTGACGCAGCAACAGGAGCCTTTCTGAGCAATCTGTAGAAAAATAAAGAGAATTATCTGGTTTAATTTATACTTCACTAAATAATTCATGTTAATAACATGGAACACTTTGTCATGAACATGAAAGGTAAGAATCGTCGTTCAAACAACTGTTTAGGGTCGGTAACTTAGTTTGCTAGCCAAGTAGCTTACTGCTGCTAACAGTTAGCTACTACAGATTTGAGATTTAATATCGAGGGTATAAAAACGACGCACAGAATATTCCACTAACTGTCAGAAAGATATCTACATTTCAAATGTAATCTTTGTTTAATCTCCCAGGTCTCTCCGATAAACTCCTTCGTAGCCAGACTAATGAAGGTGTGAACGAAGTGGTTGAGAAGCTGTTCGGTGAAGTTGTGTCACTCGAGCAGCCCAGTAAAATCCAGGATTCAGAGGTGGCTAAATGATCTGTTTTAGGATAAACTGTGTTTAAGGCCATATCCTCCTGAGACCCGGCCCATTCATGTATGTCCTTTATAGTGGACATTGTGTTCACCTGTATCTTCCTTAAGTATTTGGAGTTACCCCTTCAAGCCCTATAGTATTCTGTAGAGGACATCCTGGCCCTTCCAGTGATGTGTCATGTGATGGGTTTGCATGCTGGGAACAAAGACTGCAATGCCAAGACATACATGAGGTGCACCAAATGCAAAATATTCCTCTGCATAACCAAAAAGAAAACATGCTTCCAGGACTATCACACCTAAAATATCCAGAGGATGTTCTATGACTT
>JBBPCY010000032.1:1520713-1534377 GCA_037974405.1 Brachyalestes nurse | reverse complement strand
TATATATATCACTGAACACACAAGTACTCACTGACAAATTAAGATTTCTCAAAGCCACAGTAAATCTTTGTTGCAGGCAAAGGAAGCTATTTCCAGTGCCATCAAGTGTGATCCAAACAGCATCTTCACACATTTTAGTGTTTACAAGATTGCTGTTTTTGAGAAAAATATAGAGAAGGGTGAGTTTATAAATTGCAATAGAATATTTGAAAAACTAAATAACATTTTAACAGTTTTAACATTTTAACAGAAGTGATTGTTTATTAAAAAAAAACATTGCCACCTAGCTGCTGAGGCTGCAAGAGAGATTGGGGTCCTGGCCCAGACCCATGTGACCAGCGAGGATAGACTTCTTGTGACAGAAAACGCCGCTACCAACTTTCTTAGTCTGGCTGCTCAGATTGCCCTGGAGGCAAGTAATACAAAGTTTACCTGTTAATTTGGCTGTAGCCTTGCTGAGTAAATTCCACTACTAGATCACTTGGGATAATATTATTTTCCAGTATTCTCAGCAGGCTTTGTTTACTGCAGAATGAGCAGCAGGAGTTAGCCATGAAAGCCCTAGAGAGTCTGTGTGAACACTCACAAGATGTAGCACAGGTGCTCACTGCCCTCAGGTTTGTATACAGTCTCATGCATATACAATCTCAGGTCTAAGATTGTTTGAAAGAGTGTTTGAGTGCTGACAAAAAGAGAATAAACCAGTGTCTTTTGAAATCTCAGTATATCTCAAACCACCTTTTTCAGGTGCTTAGTTCGACTGGCGCTTTCAAAATTGGAGACTGACAATGAAGAAACGCGGTTAGTGAGTTGCTTCTGTCTTACGGTGACAAATTGTTGGTGCAACAGTCATTTCCATCGAGACATGTTGAAATTTATAAGACTTCAGCCTTTTGCTGAAATACTTCAAGTCACATTGTTTTTTTTTTCATCTGTTACAGGGATGCAAATTTAGATACCCTCTTGTCATACCTAAAGATGGGTAGGTCTCATAAATCTCACATAATAGTATTAATGCATGTTTGTGAAGCTATAATTTTTTTCAACTGAGAAATACATCAAAAGTGTATACTTGTATGTGTGTGAGGAAGAACTCCTTTTTTTGGTGCGTTTATCCAGCACTACAGAATGTGACACAACTCAACAACGTGCCCGGCCAGAGAACTGACCAGTGCTCTAAAGAGGCTAACTGGTTCAGGAGGACAGGTGTGATTGCACTTTATTTCACTCTCCCGGACTGTGATATACACTGAAATTGATTGTTACCCTTACTGAAGATGATTATTTTAGGATGGCGTAGCTGTTTTATCCATACAGTTATGTAACCTTTTTGCTTTTTTTCACCACTTTGTCAGCATGGAATACAGCCCTGCAGTGTGAAAGCAGTCCTGTTAGAATGATAGATTTCTTTGTCATCTCCTATCAGGTAAGATTACATGGAATACAACTTGCATATTTTAGCTTTAGAGGTAGACATTCTTCTGTCATCAGACACAAAATCAGACATTTTTAAAATCTTTTTAAAATATTAAATATTTTTAATTTTCTCTTTTTGTCATGGTGGTACAGCTGTCAAAGTTCTGTGTCCCAGACATAGGTGTGTTGATGGGCCAGAAGACATGTTTGCTAATGGCTGCTGCTGCCTGTCTAGAGATCTCAAGGGTATCTCCTCACTGTGAACAGGTAAATAAACCAAATAACATTCCTTTCTAGGCCATGACATGGCGAATTAGTACTTTGAGAGTTTATTTATTTTATGCCTTAACTATACAGCCCTACAAAGCCAAAATGCAGTAACTACACCAAAGGCACTTTGGCCTTGTAGGGCAGTATAGGCCTCAGATTCACTTTATTAGCACATACTAAGCATTATTTTAAAATAACACGTTAAAAGTGAACTGAACTGAACCTTTTTAATCCACCAAATCGCAATGTAATCTCACTTTGTTGGTTTGGTTGTTTTACCTAAAACACCCAGGGTGCAGTGTGTCATTGGTTACATGTTTTTCAGGCTAAGATACTGACTCAAGCTTTAGAACACATTCAGATCTCCTGGGAGGTGTGGAGGGCTTTGAAAGCTTCAGGTACCTTTCAGTTCCTTTGTAGAGGGTAACATATGTCCAGATTTAGATATAATAAAGTAACTTCAAAAAGCATGCTTCTTGTTTTTATTTTTTAGGTGACTGTTCTAAAGACCCAACTGAAACCTTATTACTTTTGTATGAGTTTGAGGCGCGTGCCAAGTTGAATGACCCTAAGCTGGAGTCTGTCCTTGAGTCAGTTCTAGAGCTTGATAATATTGACACCAAAGTGCTGGAGACAATTGCAGGTCAGATATAAATATTGCTGTTCCAAGTGGCTACTAAAGTCAGTATACATACATTGATTAACCATAACTTCGAAACTTTCTGCCTAATATTGTGTGGCCCTCCCTTTGTGCTGCCAAAACAGCTTTGACTCATTGAGAAACGGACTCCAGAAGACCTTTGAAGGTGTGCTGTAGATCTGTGTATCTGGCACCAAGATGTTAGCAGCAGATCCATTAAGTTATGAAGTAGACTGGTTCGTCCAGCACATCCTCAAACTCTCAAGGCAACACATCAAACACTTTGTCATGGTTGCTCAGATCCTTACATTTTCCCATTTATCTGCTTACAACACATCAGCTTCAAGAACTGCCTGTTCACTGACTGCCTAAAATATGCCACTGCTTGAGTGGTGCCATTGTAATGAGATTAAGGATGTTATTCATGTCATCTGTCAGTGGTATTACTGTTATTGCTGATTAGTGTATACCTGTGAGAGTGACAGCAACAAATTGTGATGGCTGAATGTCTGGGTCATAGAATCTGCAAAATGGCAGGTCCTTTGGGGTGTTTCTGATATTCAGTGGTTAGTACCAAATAAAAGTGTCCAAGGAAGGACAACTGGTGAACCGACAAGAGTCATGGGTGCATAATAGAGATGGGCCCGATCCGATATGATATCGGTATTGGGTCCAATATAGCCGTAAATCCAATATCGGATATCGGTCGGACAGCCCTGATCTCTATATTCCAGTTCGCAGCTTGCGCTGGATCTTAAACTCAACTCTGTGTAATACGAGATGCGTCATCAGTCAACCTGAAAGTGAAAGGAATGTCAGAGAAAACTCTTAGCTCTCCCTCAAGACCTATTTGGGGTTCTTGTTTTGTGTGTTTTGTTGGCTGGTTTTGCCTTCTCCTCCTCTCTCTATCTCTCAACACGAGCCTAAAGTTTGGCATCTCATAACTCAACTGGTTCACCTTAAATACAGCAGTGGTTAGATTACACTCTGCCCATGTCCTGTCTCCAAATTCACGTAATTTAAAATGTATTCGTTTTGCACTTTTTTTTTTTTTACACAGTTGTT
Source organism: Brachyalestes nurse (assembly GCA_037974405.1). NCBI lineage: Eukaryota > Metazoa > Chordata > Actinopteri > Characiformes > Alestidae > Brachyalestes > Brachyalestes nurse. The sequence goes on along the minus strand of JBBPCY010000032.1, from coordinate 1,530,986 downwards.
GCTGCTAAAATGGACATAATACTTGAACTATTTAGATGATTCTCTCAAAACACGACGAGGCTAAAGGTGGGCATCTCATAACTGGTCCACCTTAAATACAGCAGTGATTAGATTACACCGTCCCATGTTGTGTCTCCGAATTCCGTTATTTAAAATTTATTCGTTTTGCACTTTATTTTTTAGTTGTTGCTGCTAAAATTGACATAATACTTGAACTATTTATTTGATTCAGCCAAGATTGATGTTTTTTTTATATATTTACAAAATTTGACAGCTGTTGCTGCTACCTTTTTGTGAAATGTGACGTAAATAAATTACTTCGTAATGCCTTTAAATTCAGTGTAGTTGTGTATATTTTTTGCTCTTATAAGTTCTTAGTAGTTTATTTATTCTGTGATGTAACTTTACTAACAAACAGCACAGTTTCAACAAAAATGCTAATATTAAAGTAAAAAAGATGTATTATATCAGAATCTGTATCGGTATCGGCAGCCATGTATCTGAATCGGATCGGAACTGGAAAAACGTGGATTGGCTCATCACTAGTGCATAACATTCCTTAATGTGAGTTGGCATTAAAGCTTGGTCCCACCATATAGAAGAGGTTCTGTAGCACAAATTGTGAAAAAGTTAATGCTGGCTATAAATGAAAGGTCAGAACACACACTGCATATTGCTGGGTAAAGGCTTTGTGACCACAGACTGAGTACCAATGCAGAGCTGTCTACCTATGAAAGGGCCTACCATGAGCATATGAGCATCAGAACTGGACCATGGATTTCACGTTGACATATACAAGCTACCTAAACATTGCTGCAGGCCAGGTACACTTTTTTGCAGTGATATTCCCGAATAGCAGTGGCCTCTTTCAGCAGTATAATTAATCCTCCCGTACTGCAAAACTTGTTCAGGAATGGGTTGAGGAACATAGTGTTTATTGTTCATAGTGTTAACTTAGCCCCCAAATTCCACAGATCTTAATACAATCGAGCATCTGTGGGATGTGCTGAATAAACAAGTCTGATTTATGGAAGTCTGATTCCCAGTTTGCAGCTTACAGGACATGTTACAGAATAACAGGTATCTTTGTGCCAGATACCACAGCTCACCTGTAGAAGTCCATGGCAGCACAAGGGGACCTACATAGTATCATACACGTGGTTTTAAACTTTTCTACATATCGTATGTAGCTGTTTTTCATGTTCTGATATCTAGCCATTAAAATTTTGTATAATTAAAAGTTTGCTGCAGGGTGATCTGGTATGATGGTTTATGAGAGAATCCTGCCCACTTTCTTTGTGCAGGCTTAGCTATGGAACCCCCGGCCCACTTCCCACTTTTGTGTAAGAAAGCACTGAGAATTGCCCTCTCTCTACACAAACAAGACCCAGATGCAGATTTGGCACGCTGCAAGTAAGATATGTTTTATAGTACCCTGTTTTCAGATATTTGTAAATGACAAATCTCACAAATAAGATACAATTGTTTTATTAATAAAATGAATTAATATTTTATGTGTGCTCCCAACAGCAACTGTGTGCACAGTCTGATCCAGCTGTCTCTGCCCAGTGGTGTTTGTGAAGTGGAACCCTGTGTGTTAGAGGAAGTGTGGGCTTACTATGAAGAGGCCCTGTCCATCATTACAGCCACAGTGAGTTGGCCCGCTTGACGCAGCAAATGGCACATGACCTACTGTAGCTCTGCTGTGCAATTATCCCCATCTCTGAAAGGATCTCCTGTTTCTGTCAATGGGCTTTTAGCTACACTTCAGTTAGCAGATGCCCCATTCACTAAAGTCTTCCTGCCAATTTGGATTCCTAATTGAAAATCTTCTTTGTAGCACTTGCCTTTTGGACTAGTTTAAAAGAAAATTAACTGGTGGCCCATTTCTGAAACAACACATTAAATGTTGTGAATATAAATGGTGATTTAATAATAGCTTCAGTAGCTATAAAGTTGGGGTGACCAATTCCAGTCTTGCAGAGCAGATGTTTAGCACCGTTTCAGAGTTCACTTCCACTCACACAAAACCTGCCAACTAACCAGTGAGTTGTACTGGGTGTGTTTGAACAGGGAAATCACTAAACGGTGCTGGACACTGGTCTTCAATGAGAGTTGGGCACCCTTTGTAAAGGCAAATATAGGCAGGCATGAATTTATTTATAATTGTATTCACTCTGCCTTTTTCTTACAGTCAGAAGACTTCCCTGAACTGGAGATCCTGTGGCTGCTAACCCGAGCATGGAACACAGGGATCCTGCTATACAGTCTGGCCCAGTACCCTGAGGCAGAGAAGTGGTGCAGCTTAGGGATGAGCTTTCTATGCCACCTGGGCTCCCTGCAAGAGAGCTATCAGACTCAGGTATAATATTGGGGTGCATGATTCCATATGTGTATGGGAGGTCTCTGCAGCAGTAAACCAAAATAAGTTTGTGTTATAATAGAGGAAAATCGTTTTATCTTTAAATTTCACTTTCCCACGACTAAGGCCTGTATGAATGGAAAATGCCTGTGTCCCCCCACATTAAAAATGTTTCCGCTGCCAATGAACTGATGACATATGTAAGCATCCTGTGTACAATAATAATTATAATGGTTGCAAACTGTTTTTTCTTTCAGATGTCAAGTCTGTACAGTGAGGTGCTGGACAGGCTGGACAAAGCTAAGAAGAGTCTCATAATGGAGGAATAATACCTGTTCTGGTCACAGGTTTTCATATTCATTAACAACAAATACGCTTGTCAACAGTCAAAAACATTGCACTCAAATCGTAACTGTTACTTGCCATTTCATCTATTATATAAATGTGTTCCACCTATGTTACCTGATGGATGGGAGGGAAAAATCACATTCAGATCTTAACAGAACCACAGATTTTATTATTTCCAAACAAATTAACTCTTTTCCAGTCCAAAAAAAGAAAAAGAAAAAAAATCAAATAAAATAACCCAAAAAATCTAGGACTGTGTTCCCTCCTGACCAGGATAAGATTTGTTTTCCTTGTGTCCTGATAGGTTCTACCATTTGTATATACATGGAGGACACCACTGTACAATCAGTTCATACTTGCAAGCACTTACTGCACATGTGCTTTCACATCAACAATAAATCATCCAAAAAGACAAACCAGAACCCTTGTGCCCCACACTTTACAAATCTATTTAATCTCTTCTCTGAAGCGAATACCCTCTTCAAGACACACGCAACCATTCAAAATCAGTGGAGGATTCAGCAACTTCAATAGAAAGAGTACAATGAATGAAAATTCTTTGGGCTTTATTGACATGGCTGACTGACACCAGACACATTAACAGTCAGCTGTGTTTTTTCCACTTGACACCAGAGAGGACCAGTTCTACACTAAATGAGTTAGTTATGCTCCTGGTTTACTTTGTCACCCTCCAGCTTGCTGTCTTCATGTCTTGATTTTATATATTTTATAAATATGTATATATTTATATTACTTTTTACAATTTATCTATACACTTAGACAAGTTCCACAAGATATCACAAATAGACAGGCCCTAGTTTAGGGAACTCAATTCCCAACTGACTACAAAACGTGTTCTGATAGGCAGCTGATTTTGTCTATAGAGAAATATCCACATTACGGCACATTTGTATGGAAATTAATTTCAGAATAATTCAAAGTTTACTTACCTGACATTTGTGATCTATAAAACATTTGTCCCAGTTGTTTCACACATGCATGAAGCACAAGTGATGGGGATATTTACATTTTACAGCCATCACACCCTTTGAAACAGTCTGTAAGCAGTTTATAAATGGCTCTGTTCCCTTCGATTATTCCCTGATCTCTGGTTTTGACACAGGTATGACAGCTGGTTTAGTGGAGATTTCTGGCAGGTGGGCACACCTACTCAGAAAATGCCTGTTGAAACAGGAGCTGGGGTTTAGAGGGCACGACAACTTCATCACTTCCTTTGAGCAAGAAAATGCTGGTCTGTATCTTAGATCTCCAGGATTATGAAACCTTCATCGTCTTCACAGCAGAAAGAAAAGGAATGTCATCTTGGAGATTTTGGGGTACCATAGTAATCCTGCATCAGTGAGTCAGCACAGCCCCTCAGTAGTGGTAAAGCTCAGCAATGCAGGAAGGCCTTTCCTCTTCTGCTGAATCACAATGTGTACAGAGGGTCACCACAGGTATAGTGCTAAATGAAAGACAAGAAATCTTGCAAATACCTAAGTATATTTATGTTAGGTGCTCAGTGAGAAGTATTTCCATCCCTTCCAATATTCTATGCACAATAATTGTTTTCCATCACACTGTGATTGCCACCCCTCAATGATAATATCCAAGCATCAGACTCCTGAGCTTACTAAGCTCACCTCCGGCACAAGGTTCTACACAGTACAGAAACGTCAGCCCAAAAATTAAACAAAAAAGAAAAGTAATTAAAATAATTACGCATGATGGTTTTAATCGAAACATTTTTAAGTTGTGGGGAAATGAGGCCTGTTCAGGCTCTACCGACTCTTTAATGTTGAGATGAACATCCAATACAATTATTGTCTTGATTCTACCCGTTTTAAGGCTGCCTTGTCAAGCAGCTTACAGGACAGTACCATGTTTCCGTTCAGTCTGAAGAGAAGAGTCTTGGAAGGCAGAGAAAGTGCAAATGGGCTGTCTGCTGCTCAACAACTTCAGGGAAGCTTTGGCTGCCAAAATCAGAATTAAGAAAGAAGTCCCTTAAGATAAAAGTAATGAGAGAAAAAAGGATTTTAACAAGGTTAAGACACTTAAGTCTATTGCACTCACAAGTTAGGCCTCCTAAAAGTAGTAGCAAACTCAAAATATACTGAACTGTTTGAGTCTTTTTTTAAGACCAGATCAGATGAGTAATTTGTAGCTTCCCCCAAAATGACTGAAATTCCACATAATTTTTATTAATTGTAAGGCAGTTTGGTGTTCTGCAGAGAGCCCAGTTACACCCCTCCACCTCCTTCTTTAATACAGAGCAGCTAAAAACCACGAGAAAGAGAAACCACAAAAACCCAAAGACAATTAAATGAACTCTAACAGCCCTCCAAGTAGACAATTCTAGTGTAAAATGTGTACCATAGTATTTAATATTATGTAGTAAAATCACTCCATAGGATTTTTATTTACCATGTGATTTCAGTAATATAAATGTATAGATTCATACCCCATTTTCCATTTGTTCTGCCATCAATGGCGTTTCTACCACCGGCGCCACAATTGTCTGCGGTAGCTGACCAAGAAGCGGACTGCCTTGTGATTACTGAAGATCACCAGTTTCTAAGTTTCTCCACTAAATTTCTATAAACATGATCAACGACTCCATTAACAGTACCTTCAGCAGGTTTGATCTGTGTTTAGTCCTTGTAGAAAACCTTATTGGTCTTTGCCCAGTAATCTTCCTCTTTATAATGTGACAAGGAACATATACAGGGGTTCCAGCATTTCAGTGTCCATGTCCAAGGAACGTCTTTAAATCCCAGGCCCCACTCTTTCATCTTGAGGCATTCTCCTCCCAAGTCCATCCAAACACACAAAGGATTCATTCATTTTCCCTTTTTGTTTTACATGACAAAAAATTCATTTGGAACAGCATTTCCAGTCTTGAATGAATTTGCTGAGAAACTCATGCAGGGGTGTGCACAGTCACAGTAATGGTGATAAGACTTTTCATTTGAGAGTAACATAATGACACTAAAACTTGATATGAAACATATCAGAAAAAAGGGAAGGAGAGGACTCGGGATGGAGCAGGGCTTGGGTTGGGATAGGACTCCGCACACAAGCACAGGAGTGGAGGCTGCAAGCTCAGAGTTTTTCTGAGGACGGGATCCAGATGTAAGGGCCTGACTGCTCCTCGATGATCAGTTTGATTTTATTGTAGATCTCTTCTAGTGAGTCACCCTGGACTATGGCTGTGAACAGATCAAATACAACCAGGTTATGCATTTTTGGTAAATATTACAGCTTCTGTGTGGGAGTCAGTTGTCTAAATCCCTTATAAGAATTTCAATTGCTTCATAATGACATAAGGTGCTCAGATTTTGCCATACACATAGTACTATCAAAGTTACCTGTGAAATACTCTCCAAATTCCTGTTCAAGCTTCATAGCCTTATCAAAGACTTTATTGGCTTGCTCATATGTCTGCCTCTTATTCATTTCCCTGAAAAACACACACAAAACAGAAATATAAACTAGGTAAAATTTTTTAGTTGGGTTTCTTAAAAAGCAGTCCTTTGTCTGTATTGTATTGCTGTTAATGTGTCTAGGCATTGAAAATGAAAAGTACTCGACCCTTTTTCAAAAAAAATTAACGGATCCAATAAATGATTGTGAGGAAAGAAAAAACCTGCAGTGCTTAGAGTATCATCTGTAGGTTTGTTATAGAGTACGATCAAAATAGAATTTGTTGATTAAACTGACAAGTCTCCAAGGATCAGGCTAGTTTATCCATTACATCCCGCTGCCGCTTGATTGAGATCTGAGGGATTTGAAGGGTAAATCAACACCTTGAACTCATCGTCACGTTCCTCAAACCATTCCTCGACAGTTTTGCAGTGTGAAAGAACACATTATCCTCCTGAATTAGGTCATTGCTGTTGTAGAATAAAAGCTGCCATTAACAGATGTACCTGATCTACAACAATGTTTAGGTAGGTGCCATGTGTCAAATCAACATCCACATCAATGCTAGGACCAAGAACACCACCAGCCAGAGCCCCACATGGCTTCTGCCAGTTTTGCTTCTTTCCCAGGTAAGTGCCGCACATCTAACTGGCTATGATTCATTAGAGCAGGCCACCAGCTTCCATTATTCCATGATCAAGTAATGATGCTCACCACAGTGTGAACAGCATGAAATTCTTCCTCTGCATTTAACCCATTCACCAAGTGAAGCAGCGGGCAGCCAGGAACACAGAGCCCAGGGAGCAGTGTGTGGAGACCTTGCTGAAGAGAACCTCAGCGGTGCCACTACCAATCTTGGGATGGGTCACTCAGATCCATAGATTTGCCCATTCTCCTTTTACTAAAACATCAAGTTAAGAACTGATAGTTCACTTCCTGATTAATATATCCCACCCTGGACATGGGCACTGGAACCATGATAGCTTTTCAAAATCATTCGTTTCGTCCCCAACCCCACTTTTTCCCTCCCGGACAACACCCGAGACGTAGAGCACAACGAATGATTTCGAAAAACAGATAGACCACAGACTGTAACTGGCAAGTGGAGCTGAAACACGTTCATAATAGTTTTACATTCTACTGAAAAGTTACAATTTTGCTCTGCTAGCTTGAAACTTACATTAGGGCTTCAATGGATTTTGGCTTGATGAAAATGGAAATCGGATAGAGTTGTGCTTGTTGGAGTCGCTTTATAGCATTTCCAGACACATCCAGGATGCAATGCTTCCCCTACAATATGAAGAAAGAATTTTTCCCACACACACATACCACAATTACACAAATATAACAACAGCCTTGTAGAAGTTCAAGTAGATGTTTTCAATCAATGTGTTAAAATAATGTGGAATGTTTAAATTAACATGCATAAGTTTTTACGAACCCTCTCAGCCACTGCCCGAACAGATAGAATGCTGGTCCCGTAGAGATTCTCATTGAATTGGCCTGCTTCAATGAATTTGTTGTCTTGAATGTCTTTTTCCATTTGCTCTCTTGAACCCACAAAGTGGTAATCCTGCCCATCCATTTCATTTTCTCGCCGTGGACGAGTTGTATCTGGGAGGGGAAGGTATCATCACCCAAGTTCACTTTTTGGTAAAACCAAAACATGGACAAATGCACAAAGTTTTTAAAGAAACAATGTTTTCCACTGGACACATTCAGTATACTTACGTGGAACACAGGATCCAAACTTATGAGGAAACTCTGAAATCAAGTCATCATTTACCCTATCCTTCATTGGGCCCAAGATGATAACAGGCCTTGTGTAGTGAACTAAGAGGAGCATAAAAAAATACATATGATGAAACATGAAGACAGGAAAACCATTTTTCACTGACCAGTGAATACTTACTCTCTTGTCGGGTCACTGGCTCATATGATAAAATAGTATCCTCTTGCCCTTCTGTAGATAAAAAAAAAGAGCAGTCAAAATACACAAACTTCTTATATATTTTTTTTATTTCACGTGGTAAATTATAGACTGTGGATATTTATGTGACATTTAAAGCAGTCAAAGAGTCCCACTTCCCACATCTGACTTGCCAAGCTAACATTTAGCTCCTTTTATCATTTTAATGAGAAATCATAAATAAGCGGAATCAAATATAGTTTTGGGTGTGCGTGCAAATAAATAAATAAATAAATAAATAAATAAATAAATAAATAGATAGATAGATAGATAGATAGATAGATAGATAGATAGATAGATAGATAAATAGATAAATAGCGACATGTGCTAGTAGTTAGCCCGACTGAAGAGAGAACCTGAAACTTAAGGTGGGGTGGATGGTAAACTGGCTAGCAACAACCATGTTTCAGAAGAAGTCTAAAGCATGGCTGCATTTCAAGCTTTTGAGGGACAACCCTATCATTTAAGAATTGGATACTCATCAAATATGGGAAACTAAACAGATAAGCATAGCTAGGTAGTCATCTTGCAATTATCTGCAAAGACTGAATTATTGCCTACATTATATGTATAGTAAATTTACAAGGCTAATGTAAAACAGATTCACGCAGGACCACTAAACTGAACAAGCTGATGAAGAAGAAATGAGGATTGCTATCCAAAGCTGTCCACAGCAGCCTTCTCATCCAAACTATCTGAGCAAATATTTTCAAACTCCGGCTTTATCATTAACAAGACCTGAAGTTCACTTTTCCCAAGAAATGTGGATAAACTAGTTTTCCTCTCCCATGGCATGTCAAGGCTCAATGAGAATGTTGATTGTTCACTTTGGACCTGTTAGCTGTTTGCTGTAGAGGATAGAGAGACTGAAGAAAATGTCTGCACCTGACAGATTTCAAATCTTAAACTGCAACCATTTAATTTGTTTATTTACTCAAGAGAAATACAGCAGCATCATTATAAACCTATACTGTTGAACACAACAAGTTATTTTATGCTGGAATTTATTAACCCAATTTTATTTCTGCCCAATTTAATTTTCTCCAAGTCGACCCACTAGCTGGAATTCCCCCAATCACACAATACCACCAACACTGGGAGGAAGAAGGCAAACAAGGGTTTCCTCCAAGGCATGTGACCAGCCACCACATCTTTTCAAACTGTCGTTAATACTAGGTCATTAGATGGTAAAACGCACATGAAAGAAAGCACTGATTCCCAATTCTGCTACGTCAACTAATACACTTGTGCTGGCTAACAGCAAAACCAAACATGCTCTCCTGGACTTCGGGCCACGAATGGCTGCAGCACCAGCAGGGATCGAACTCATGATCTCCTAAAAATAGGGCCAACAGCCTTTTCTTGATTCCCATGACACTGTCATATCTGACCATTTTCATGTGGTCAAAATCATCAATGAAACTCATGCCGAAGCTTTTTCTTATTGTCAGATAAAATATCATGTTGAACTGCCAAATCTAATTTGACTAAAAAGTTCTGATTCAGAAAGTGTCTACACTGGATTTACAACTCTACTGTAATTTAAAAGTAACAAACTTAGTTAAAACTATTTCGCCCAACACCAAGTTGATTTGAGGGGGGGGAGAGTAATCTCACAGATTTGCAGGTAATTCTATTATCTATAAAATTTAATTAAAAAAAAAACAGTAGTAAGAGCAATTTTGCTCCACTCATTCACAAAATTAAAGCAAATTTCAGACACCAAATGTCTTAGGTAAGCAGCTAAAATAAAATATTTTTTTTCCCGCTGGACTTCAAAAGTCTTTAAAAGCATGAATTCATATATTCATAGCATTCAGAACGGCAAAAATGAACAACAAACTTAAAACTGAATGTTAGCTTTCTGCTTTAAAACTGAACAGATTATAGCTTACATATTTTCTCTCTCTAATAGTGGTGCTCCTTGTTTAAGTTCTTTACTTTTAGATTTGTGTTTTTAACATTTTGAATTGTACTAACGAGGGATGCACCGAAATCATATTTTTGGACCGAAACTGAAAACGCTTGGCCGAAAACCGAAACTGAAATAAATTATTATTAAATTTTTAAAAGAATAAATCTGTTACAAAACAGTGAAAATATTTATTTAGCACTCAAACAATGCACAATATAAAATAAAATTTGAAATAAAATATTTTACTTGGCCCCAC
>JBBPCY010000032.1:1480052-1505052 GCA_037974405.1 Brachyalestes nurse | reverse complement strand
TGCACGGGATTACAGCTCTCATACATGTCCTCGGTACATTCAGTGTCTAGAACTCCCTGTAACCCAACAGGAGCACTTTTACTCGGCCACATACAAAAAGTAAATTACCTTAAATCTTACACGGCGTGTTTTTGTGGAGCTACAGTTTGCCCTCAATACGAGTTGTAAAGGTTCACTTACCCGGCTGAACTCTCCCTTTGCCGTTTGTCGTAGTCGGCACACTTTAGTCCACTTGGGAAAACAGAAGACGGCCACAAACCGCAGAAAAAAACTTAACACATGTCGTCTCTAACGCGGCTAAGTAAGGTTTCTTGTTCTCGACCGAAACAAAGATGAAAATATAGATAAACGAGGCTGAAGCTGTTCGCTCTTCCCTGCTATGCTCCTCCCATTGAAGGAGCACCTCTCCGCCGAATGGGCTCACACTCACCGCCTCGCTTAAAGCGGGAGTTTCCTTCCAGACCGGTCCCGATAACTCTGAAACCAGCTTCAGACTGCAGGTAAATAGCAATTCACCCCTAACAAGTTGTGTATGGTATAACAAGTGGTTTCCTATCCACTGTTGTGTTTTTACACAGTTCCAGTTCTTCTCGAGTCCACTTTGACTCTGACGGTGCTTCCTCCCTTTCAGCGCCCCTCAGACCGCCCGGAGATCAGGAAGAGCCCCCCGCGGCCCACGAGTGCCCCAGCAAACGAGCAGCACAGAATTCTTCCACCCGCATGGTGGATCCCTCGAGAATGCAGTAAAACAAGGGCCTCTTAAACAGACATAAAACCAGCCAATCAGCATCCACCAACAATGTCCTCGTTCGCAAACTAGGCTCCTTTTTTATGAAATAGGCGAGGCACTGTACCCTACCTGCCTTAAAGAGACATACAGAGATTCCTGAATTACCGCAGAATCAGATATGCGATACAACCATTCCTCTAATTATTATTATTACTACAGAAATAATAATAAAAAACAAATAAAATAAGAAATATTAAAAAATAATTTTAAATATTTGCTAATATATAGTAATGCTGGTCAAAGATTTTAATTCTTAATTTCTGGCTATTAATCGCACTGTTATGCGCAAAATTCAATAATTAATTGAAGAGCACATTTCCAAAACTCACTCAGTCCATTTTTTGTGATTTTTTTTAGCTAACATTACTATTGGCATTTTTACATTACTTTATGTGAAATAGTATAACCGAACAAAACTCACTCAGTCCTTGCATAATACACTGTACAAGATTAGGTTAATTTCCAAACTCATTTACTTACTTACCCAGGTCTCCCTGGGCAGATCATAAACAAAGATGGCTCTATGCTGTGTCATGTAGTAGGATATAAATATTAAACTTGTACATAATTTTGTGGATATTGGATATCAATTTACTTACAAATTGCTTTCATTATATATTTTAAACAAATTTGCCCATACTAAAATGTGCAGGATTTGCACTTCAGAAACAGGCATTGAAAAATGACAACTGTAAAATTTCAAGAACAAAAAATATTTCCTGTAAGAATTGCTTTCCAATAGATAAAACAAGTAAAATGCTTTTGTACTGAGTGAGTTTTGGAAATTTGCTCTTCAATTCAAAAGTAGTGTAATGCACACTTTTGTTTTAAAACTACTGCTATATGAACGAAAGTGCAAAACCATTTTGTCTGCGAACACTTTAAACAAACAAGGTTCTTTTCAACAGCACTGTTCCCTTTACAAAGTTGCAGTTAAATGTCTTAACGTTAATGTAATCAAATCAAATATAAAACCAAAGCTATTTGCCACTGCCATGGCATTAACGTTTTATCTAGTTTTTTACAGAAAAACAAGTTACCCTCAGAGTCCAGAGCCACAATCATAACATTATAACAGGCACCTTCTGAGCAACAGCAAGTTAACATTTATAAATCTGTTTTCTTTTTTTCTGAACAGGTACCAACAGAGACATTTTTATTTTATCAGGGTTTAGCAGCATAAACTTTCTATGTTCTGTAGCAAGTGTCCCTGTTACAGTGAGGTGAAGTGGTCGAGCACAAAAAAGCAACAAACTTTCAAAATAATATTAATAAAGAACTGTGTTAATGCACAATAAAATAATTGTCACTGTTACGTAAAAAATGCAGTGATGTGATGATAAGGCATTAACTTGCCCAGCCCTGATATATACATACATAGAAAGGCAGCTCAAGAAGAATCCCAAAAGGTAGAACAAATGTGACAGAACAAAGCAGAGGCAAAAAATGTCGACATGTCTAAATTGAGTATGAGAAGGTAAATCAAGTCTGAGAAGGTAAATAGATCTGCATAAAGTACATATGCAAGAGGATAGATCTGCTCTGGCAATTTTCTCTCTTTTCTTCCAGATACTCAAGCAACACACAGGCATTTAAAGGTACAAAAACATGCTTAAAACATCTGCTAGTTTACTGGTTCACAAAAGTATTATCTCACAAATGGTCCAGTCCTCTATCCCTTACAAACATAGCAAGTCTCTTGGCCATCAATGCAATATGGCTGTTTAAATGTACATGTAAATGTATTGCCACCTCACTGTTTGTCACATTATGCTTCCTGAAACATTTAAAATCTCTGTACCTTCTGGTCTGTACTGGGCGATAATGGTAACCGTCTGGCCAGCCCTCTTCAGTGCAGCTGCAGCCTGTTCATGAGTGGCATTGCGCAGATTCACACCATTCACCTGATCCGAAAAAGATAAAAAAAATCCTTTAGGAAAAGTGCAATTATGACTACTAGTCTGTTAACATTTGTTGAGGAAAAAGAAACAGTCAGTGTGGTTATATGTTATATATATGTCATTCGTTTTTAAATCCTCTTTTTATCCCTTCAAATAAAACAAGCTTATTTTGTTATTGTGCCTTTAAAAGGAACTCCTACTGGCACTGATGACGAGATATTACTGGCCATGATTTGGTCAAATAAATTAGCATTATGAACCAGAACAGTCGTGGAGTAGATGGGGTAAATGAACGGTGTGTACAGTCTATGAATGCTCATCATAACAGGGAAGGATGTACACACTTGTACATCAGTTTCTATCCAAGACATTTTGGTGGGTTTCATTTATTGTAAACTGAGGAAGAAACTCCCTTTAAACTGGAGCCGTTATTCCCACTGATGCCCCACATCACACAGATCCGTGCAAACTATTTGAGCATTTACAGCTGGTAAAACAGGTTTCCACTGCAAGAAAACATGGACTGGCAAATATTCATTGCTTGTAAGTCACATTTAGTTTTAAATAACAAGTATTATGAAGCAGTTCATAATTGCTATACTTATTTGATTTCAGCTGCTCTGCCACCCATGGCCTTGCTATATATGTAGAGTAAAAATCTACTAGACATATCCAGAGCAACTTACAATCATTAGTTACAGGGACAGTCCCCCTGAAGCATTAAATATCTTGCTCAAGGACATAATGGCAGAAAGTGGGGGTTTGAACCTGCAACCCGCAACTTTGTGGTCATCGGGATCACAGGCAAGTGTTTTGCCCACTAGGCTCCTACCACGCCACAAGCATCTTGTATAATACTGGCAAATATGACACAAGAAGTCAGCCATTTTTTCAATAAATACATGCTCAAAACCCTCTTAAACCACATCTTTTAAAGTTTTATCACAGCTGTGTATACTTTTCAATATGCTTTAGGACACAGGGCACTGTGAACTTTCCCTGTTGAAAAATCCAGCAGACCAGAATTAATTCCATGTGGGTCTAAAATGTTTTATGCTGGTTAGAGATGTCCTGGTACTGGTTTAGTTGATCACCCAGCACAGTGATGCTGAATTACCAGCATACCAACACCCAGAACAACGTGGTTTTTCTGGTAAAAAGATATATGTTTTATGCTGGTTGTTCTAACAGAAATAAAAGAGAAGCAGACATTTTAGACAACAGGTGTACCAGGTGTTCCACTTCCCGTTCACTTGCATGAATGTCATATGAAATAGTCATATGAACAGTATAAGTATGTTCATGACATCTGATATTTCTGTTTATAAATCTGTTAATCCTGTTCATTTCCAAACAGGAATCATGAATGTAATCTAGCATCCATATGCCTGTGCAATGTGTGTACAGAGGAGGCAAAAAGGTTTTGGGTGAATACAACGTATTCGCCCAAATTCTTAATGTCTGCTAGAAACTTTAGACTTTTAACTCTTATAACTGTTCCAAACTAAAGAAACAAAATTTGGTCACATGTCAGATCTGATCTTTTATATCTGAGTAAGTGAAAAACTGTGTAAATTATAATAGATTATATTAAGAGTGATATATGTAAATAACCTCTGTTCTGATTAGCTGCCCTCCAATTTCCACTTCAAAACACTTTAGGCTGAACTATGGAACTTATTATAAAAGGCATAGCCACCAATTCTGATTGATGTTAAAAAGAGTCAGAACTGTTCAGAGAAGTGAGTATAGAAACTAAATGTCTACTTCCTAACACAAAGTTACCTTATAAAATGGTTATAGATATGCTACACTGAAACATTGTTTCACAACAGTTTTGAGATAATGTTTTTATCTTAAACCCATTCTTACAAATCCATTGAATATTTCCATTATTTCTTTGCACATTCTCACTATTTTATTATCAGCATCACGTTAAAACTCATGTAAAACACATGTACTTTCATTGATCATTTTGGGTAATAAATGAAAAAGGTTACATTTGTGTTACATCATGACCCCTGGTTTCCATTATCACCACTGTTTAGAAATCCAAGTCCGAAGTTTCTCTGCAATGAATCATCTCACATCAAACCACTCTGGATGAATTTATTTCTACTTCTCCTAGACATCAGGGTAATTTAAACAGCTATGCAGTGACATAAGAAACATCACAACATTTAATATTTTTCCCAGCATCTTTTGCCCAAACTACTTTACTACAGACTGTTTGTAGTTACAACATTCCTCATCACAGGAGAGCTAAACTGCTGGAGGTTGAATTTACAAAATTAGGAAATTTATGTACCTTTAAGTTTCAAGTAATGAACATTATCATGGTACTCACATACTCAAAGAACTATATTAAATACTACATAAATTAATTACACTGGTTGATTGTCATTTGAATCTAAACTGCTAAAATTTTCATTTCTGACATAAAGTGAACTTAAATATCACCTTACTTCATTCTTAGCTAAGATGTATTAAAAATTTGTTTCAAAGAGACTCTAACAGTCACAAAATAAAATACATCATGAGCAAAGGCAGCCACTTTCTAATGATTATTTTTATCCATCTACTTCCTAAAACAAGATGGAGATTCTTGTAGTCACTCTACAAGTTTGATGAATTTACTGACCGATAGGATACGATCTCCCCTTCTCAGCTCGCCACTCAGGTCAGCTGGCCCACCGGCCAGGATGAAAGAGACGAAGATTCCTTCTCCATCCTCCCCACCCACGATATTGAAGCCCAGTCCCGTAGAGCCCTTGTGCAGCAGGACCTTCCGTGGCTCCCTGCCAAACAGAAAACCAACAACGTCAGGCCATAGTGAGTTCAGACCAGCCAACAGCAGAAAGTAGAGGGAAGGAGAGACTGGTACAGAAGAAAGAAGAAAGTGGGTGAATCTTTCATACTGCTACTGATATTGGACAGTGTGATCCACTTTGAAAGTGTTTATGCAAAGGAGATGAGCAAATTCCTTCTCTAGAATGTCCAGCATGTCACACTTTGGGAAGTGATCCTCATCCTTGGCAGGGTGCAAAGAGTTTACTACATTTAGTGTAGATTACACTAAATTTGAATATAACCACAGTTTATAAAAGCAAACTGCAGAATATGAGACAGTGGATAGAAGGACGAAATCAAGATAAACAGCACTGTCACATAAAACAATGCTCTGCTTCTAGTCACGACTTGATGAGACTGGCAAGCCTTCATTTTTTAAAAAGCTTAACAGGAAGTCTGTTTGTCAAGCACACACACACATTTTTCTCACACTTACACAAAACACTCACACACTGAGCTCATTTGTGCCTCGTGCTTGACCACTCCACTGCAGTTCAGTTTTAGCTGCTGTGACTCATCTGCAGGCAAAGAGGCATTCCAGACTGCCCCGTGCTGGCATCTTGGGTAGTCTGAGCCACAGTGAGGGACTATCAAAAGACCTTTCCAAACTCTGAAGATTAACACACAGCAATAGCGACAAAGCCAGAGGGAATCGGGCACATACACACATTCGTGCAGTACTTTAAACACAAGCATACATCAAAACTATTTTCCACAGTGCACTACGTTTTCCAAGTTTTTCAATTGTTTAGTACTTGGGCTGCAGTCGACAGGAGCCATTCCCATTTGATTCCTGTGGCTGTCTTTCCTGCTGCTGAGGATAGCACTTTTACATTAGTGGAATTCTGTGACAGACTGCCTACTTCTCATTTGAAGATTTAAAGACCACAAATGAGTGCTTAGCTCGCTAAATAGAGAAACATGGAAAGTTTTCGGAAAAAAGTTTTGGAGGGTAAAATGACCCTCTTAGCTTGGGAGAGCTAGCTAATAGTGCATTTACAGAACAGTTTGTGCAGACGTACAACAAAACTGACTACTTCAAAACGAACATTTCCTTTTGACAGTGCCCATTAAGCTGCTGGAAATATCATTTCTGTTCATTTAGTACCAGAGGTGTCTAACACTAAAGAAGTACCTTTACATTTTCTATTAGAGTAAAAAGCTACAAACAAAGCTGTTGTTTCTGAAAAAATCCACATTGCATAGCGTCCTCTCAAAATAAATGCCATGTAAAAAGTCATTTGATTGAGGGGGAATATTCCTTTAACACACACACAGTTACCTGGAGCTCCTCTGGTCACTGCTGAAGGAGCTGTTTTTCTCAGCTTGTCTCTCCAGGCTAAACCTCACCATTGGCATGGAGGAGGAGATGTTCACAGTGAACGTGGTGTCTGCCACCAGCTACTCCACACAGGCTGGTAAGAAGGACTCCTCAGTCTGTCTATATCTCTGTCCAGCCACTGTATGGTGCTATGTGTGTGTGTGTGTGTGTGTGTGTGTGTGTGTGTGTAATCTCTGACTGTAGGGGTGTGATGGGAAACAGGTCCACTTTAGCCATTAAATATTGGCCTCATCAGGAACTGTGCAAGACTTAACTTTTACACAGCCTTGTTCACATTTTCTCCTTTTGCAAATACCAGCACATTTCTTATTCTTATGCTCTTTTCTTTGACACCAATGCTTGTCTGATCTCTGTGTATTAGCTCTCCTCTCCCATAATAATTCTGAACACAAACATACCAATCCTACTCCTTGGCAGGAGTTACACACCTAGGTTTCACAATGTTTTGATATAACTATTCAAAAAAGGTGAGTTACACATAAAAAGGGTGGAAAATACTTGGAACCACGTCAAAACGTCCATCAATATCCATGGCGGTGCGCTTGTATATAGCTTTGTAATCGGCTGATTAGAAGCCAAGTATTGATTATTTAAAAATGGTTGAGAGACCTCTGTAATATCTGGAGAGAGAGAGATAGAACGGTCGAGTCACCTTTAAAACGTGTGTCGGAGAGAGAGTCTGTGACATCATAAATGAGGGTGCCGGGAACTTATAAAAAGCCGAAAAACACAAATGCAAAGAAAAACAAGTGGAGCAAAGCACACAGCAGACTCATAAACAGACTTCAAGACACTAAAGCTCAGCTCCGTTTTGATAAACCTGGGGTTGCATTTCCTCTTGCGTCTACATCCTAGGAGGTTGAACCTTGTGTTTTTTAATAATATTGACAACTGTGGTCACAGAAACATGAAGCTGCTTGGGGATTGTCTTATAGCCTTTACCATTAGCATGGTTGCCTATAATCTTCTTCCTGAGCTCCTCAGACTGCTTTCTCTATGTTCAGTGTGGTCCACACAATGAAACGAAACTACACAGTAGTGTGTATTTTACCCCATAAATCGGCTGAATACAAAGAGAGTACCAAGAAATCAGTCCATACTATTGATATAATTTTTTTTTTTAATTGGTTCTCTATCCCATACTAAAGGTGTTCAGGTATACATTAGACAATTGCTTTTAACTGAATAAATTTTCAGGAGAAATGAATCATACCAACAGATTTGTCAAAATCTGTATATTCAAATATGGTATGTGCAAAAGTTTGGTCACCCTTTCAGTATATTTTAGAAGGTCTATTAGCTCATTTGACTTCATGTAGACAATTACAAAGCATAACGAATTATGTGACCCTTCAACCCTTTCAGGGTCCCAGCCTTATTCTCAATAGCCTTGGGCTCAACTCAGCGACTGACTGTAGATCTGAAATTATGGATAACTGAATCATTGCTATGTCAATTAGAAATTGAAAATCAATAAAAAGGTTTATAAAATCTACTTCTAGCCTGATCATGTATGCAATCAATCACATTACCCCACATTACTACTAAGGACCTTCAGGAAGGTTTTGCTAGTAAAGGAATAGTGATGCTCTGGCCCACTGTACAGTGTTGTTGACAGTGTCCAGCAATTCAATTAAAATATATATCATAATAATTCTTAATCTGTTATAAAGATTCATGTCTTTCATTTTTTTTGAATATGTTTAAATGTAGATACTTTTTCTCTACACATCCACATTTAATTGAGTAAGAATTTGACACAGTATCCATCGTTTTGCTTAAATACCGTTTATCCAAACATCTTCCATCTCTGCTTCTGGGCATGTCAACATACTGATCTCTCCCCTCTTCTTAGTTAGATTAACTAACCAGCATCCATGTGGCCTGTCTGCTAATTTGAGAATGTAAGAACGCAGTAAATAGCATAGGCTTTATATGAGCACTGTATGCATGCAGACACATGCCTGAGAATCTGAGAACTGACTAATACAGTACTGGGATTCGTATTGTGTGTCACATTATGCATGCTATTGATCTCTTTATATCTCTAATTATGTGTGAAATAAAGGCACCACAACATGGAAGCAGACGACTTGACCAGTGCCAGTGCGGGCAAAAAAGAAAGGAGTTAATTTCAAAGTTTATGAACAGTTACCAAGCTATTGTCTATATCATTGTATGTAAGAAGTTATTGCCTGTCTCCTCTTGCCACTACCCTTTCATATGTGCTAAGAAAAATAGAGGAATTCTTCATTTGTCTTTAACTTTCTCACTCTTTTCCTTGTTCTGCTGCATTTGGAGATATCTGCCTCTCTCTGGTGATGTTTGTGGTCAGTGCCCTCCCATAAAACACCCCTTGGCTTTTGTGTGGTGCAGGCCGAATTTCTCTAACCTCTTCACTCTGGACGGAGCTGTGAGGTTTTGAGGTTCACTGGGTCACACTGCCCCAGCGCACTCCAACTTTCTATCTCTCTATCATTATTTCTCTCTGCTCATAGTAATTGGCTGCTTTTGGGTGATTAATGATGGACACAGCAGACATGTCTCTTCAAAAACACAAAGAGACCTGACTCTCTCCGGGAAACGTGTTCTCTTTGGCAAGATCACAGTCCCATGGCTCTCATAGCTACCATGCGCATCGCTCCGTTCCGCTTTCTGGGGTGGATTTCAAAGTCTCTCTCAGTCCATGAACACTACTTCAGTCTAATTTGGCTCTGCACCAACAGCCAGATCAGGCCTTCCAGAACAGCTAAGAATAAACTTGGTGTGATGAATGATTAACAGTTTTAAATTCACAGCATGGCTAAAGCTGCCAAAACGTACCCCTATATTTAATCAAACCTTTTTGCCATTGAATGGGGTTTACATAACAGGCTGGTCCTGAGACACACGGTGAAGTAAAAGGAATTCATAGATTATGAGCTATAAGAGCTGCAAACTTTTACAGCTGCCACTGACTCATGAAAGGCATCAGTTAGTGATCAGTCTGCCAGGTCCTGTTGTGTACTCTGAGCAAACAGAGCTGTTCAGCCACACAGGTTTCCCCACGCACATGTACAAGGCTGATACTGACCTCACCTGGGTGTTTGTACTTCCCACTATTCAAGGACAGTTCTGCAGAACAATAGTGCTTATAAAGAACAAAATACATCAAATCATGTCAAAGATGTCAAAGGCTGTCCTCTCATAATCCTGGTCACCATACATGTCTGCATTTGTAGCTGTTTGTGAACATTTTGGGAATTCCTTGTCAAACTACACATTTTGCTGGATTTGTAAGTAAAACAATGTTAACATCTCTGCATGAAACAAAAGTCTGACTGTAATTTTTAAAGCATAAATATTACTTTTTCTAAATCATTGGAAAAATAAAACATATACATCACTTCTTGTTAAAAAATATACTGTGTTGCATGCGCAGCAGGTTTATAGTCTACCTACAGATTTTCAATAAGTGTCAAATCTGAGGATAGAGAAAGCAAGTTTTAATTTCTAGATGTAGTTTTAATTTCTTGTCTCTTAGCAGTTTCTTCACCGACTCTGGGAGATTTGTTTCAATTATTTGTTGATATTTAATGGAATATTTTCTTTTCTGTACCCCAACAGTGTGTGTATATGTATTATACAGTAATTGTGTTGTGAAGATACAGTTAAATGTACTTGCATCAAGATGCCTGGGTAAGTGTAGCTCCCAAATGAGGTGACCTAAACACCTCAGACACATTCTCAAAAATCTGTCCAACTTTGTGTTGAACAAGTGGGAACCAAAAAGGCTAAACAAAGGATTGGGTGGTGATATGACAAGAATATATAACAACAGTCCATGATATTTTCAAAATACATACATATCACAATATTTTCTTCTTTTTGAGAAATGACTGGACCAGGCAAATAATAACCAGGTTGCCTAAAAATGTTTTCAAAATAATACAATGTATAATAGGTTTCAGTACACTTTTCACATACTGCACCAAATACAGTTAAACCAACTTAATTGTGCAGTCGGTGTTCTTTAAGCATCGACAATATCCATGTCCACGATATACTCAGAAAAGCTAAACAGTGCTTGTAATATGGATGTAGAGTAATTTATCATGATATCGATAAATACCGCTATATCTACCACACCAAGTCAACAAACTCGGTTGGTGTTTATTTTGGTTTGTTAGATGCAACGCTGCCCCCCAGTGCACAAATTTTCATTATGTGCACATTCATAGATTTGCAGACGAAGACGTAGCTGCGTGATTGACTTTACAGCTAAAGTTTGGGGTTGGAAGTATAGAACTAACCTTCAAGTTTACATACGGATCTGTAAGCGCAAGAACCAATTGTCACTAATCTTGTAAAATAGATTTTGCTTTGTGTACAAATCTATCATTTAAAAAATCCATGTTTACACACTCCAAGCTATGCCAAAACAGGTTACATACTGGCTGTTAACTGGGTATGACAAATGATTTGATCCCTGACTATTATGATGTGGAAATAATGGCAAATTTGCACATAACTTTAAAATGAATGCTCTCAGTCAAGGGGTGAGTAGGATATCTCCTCAAAATCATAATATTATGCATCTGGCAAGAGCTGTGGTCCTGTGGTAGATCAGATAGACATGCAAATGTGTCAGTGACAGTCCTAGCGTGGGGGAAGCACAGATGAGCAGAAGGCCATGACTCAGTGCCACACACACACACAGCCTGGCAAAGTCCTCCATGTGCAAACTGGCAGTGTAGAAAAATCAAGAATATACATATTTATTTCCTAGTACCTTTCCACATATTAATCCAGTTCATCTTCTAGTACCTTTACAGGCAGCTGTCTAATTGTGCTTTCTTATGCATCCTCAGTGTGTGTGTGTGTGTGTGTGTGTGTGTGTATATGTTGGTTTGTGGATGTGCGTGTGTGTGTGCATGTGTGTGTGTGCAAACGCACAAGCTTATGTATGCAGTCTGCATATGTCAGCATATTCTCAGAGGCTGTCTTAGTCTATCAGTTTGTGTGGTACGCATGGTTTGTGTGTGTATGTGTTTAGGGGGGGGTTGGGTTCAGGGAGTGTTGCTTCCTTTCCTCCCTGTGCAGAAGAATCACAGCAGCTGCAGGAATGTGCTCGACTCATCATTTGTGCCCTGACACCTGAAGCAGCCTCTCACTTTTCAATACCTTTACAGGAAGAACAGAGCCTACTGTTTATATTTACATAACCATGTAAATATAGCGCTCTAGAGCAATATTAGTGTGTGTGTGTGTGTGTGTGTGTATGCATGTTTTTTGTGAATGGGGTCCAATTTTCTGCTACAAGCAGTTAATTGTTATTCCATTACATTGTCATCATATTAAAAGCAAATACATTCATTGTGCATATAATGAACAGTAAAGCAAGGATGGAAATGTAGGCCTGCTCAGAGCTGCACCAGACAAGACACAAACTCACACTTTAGCGTATAAATCTTCAAAAGAGCTTAAAGTGTTTAGAATTTCCAAACATTTGGTCATGAAAGCACATTGTTTGATAGTACTAAACGGACACTGAAAAATTAGATCACTGTCATTTCTGCTTATACACATGCAGTAACATGCAGCTACAGTTCCTTGTAAAAGTATTTACCGCACCGTGGCATTCTCTTATTCCTTTAAAACCTGGAATTTAAAAGGAATTTTGGGGGGTCTGTTTCTTTTAATTTACACAACACATCGACCACTTTGCAGATGCAAATATATTTTTTTATTGTGAAACAAACAAGAAATGAGACAAAAAAAGAAAACCTGAGCGAAAGAACTATTCACCCCCTCCCAGAATCAATACTTTGTACAGCCACCCTTTGCAGCCATTATAGCGACATGCTTCTACATGTTCATCTCCACAAGGTTCGCACATCTAGACACTGGTATCTTCATGGCAAAACTGCTCCAGTTGGATGGACACCGCTCGTGTACAGCAATCTTTAAATCATTCAAATGGATTAAGGTCTGGACTTTGACTGGCCCATTCCAGGATATTTATCTGTTTCTATTTAAACCACTGGACTGTTGCTTTACCAGTGTGTTTAGGGTCGTTGTCCTTCTGGAAGGTGAACCTCCGTCCCAGTCTCAAATCTCTGGAAGACTCAAACAGAATTGCTCTATATTTTGCACCATCCATCTTTCCTTCAGTTCTGACCAGTTTCCCAGTCCCTGTCGATGAAAATCATCCCCACCGCATGATGCTGCCCCTACAATACTTCACTGTGGAGATGGTGTTCTCAACACGATGAGGTAGGTTTGTGCCAGACATAATGTTGTCCTTGATGGCCAAAAAGTTCTATTTTAGTCTCATCTGACCACAGCACCCTCTTCCACATGTTTGGGGAATCTCCAATATACCTTCTGCCAAATTTCAAATGGTCTGCCCTTATTTTCTTGGCCACTCTTCCATGAAGCCCAGCTCTGTGCAGTGTGGGGCTTATAGTGGTCCTGTGGACAAAAAACTCCCATCTCTGCTGTAGAGCCGCTCCACTCCTTCAGAGTTATCTTTGGTGTATTGGTTGCTGCTCTGATTAATGCCCTCCTTGAGTCTGTGAGTTTTGGTGGACGACCCTTTCTTGGCAGGTTTGCTATGGTGCCATAATCTTTCCATTTTCTAATAATGGATTTAAAGGTGCTCCTTGGGATGTTCAGGGTGATATATTTTTTTAACCCCACCCCGACCTGCACTTCTCAAAATCCATGAAAACATATGCACCCACCACTTTTCAGTTTTACAATTTTTAGAATTATTTTTAAAAAAATTTTTTTGCCCTTTTAACGTCATTAATCTGTAGTTTGTGTTCTAGGTCCATTAAAATCAAATTGAAAATCCATTTAAATTCCAGTTTGTAAGGTAACAAAATACAGACAATGCCAAGGGGGGTGAATACTTTGCAAGGCACTGTACATCCAATTTATTGTACCTAGGAATATTATGAAGCTGTGTAGTAGGACAGACTGTATGGCACAGACACACACACACACACGCACTGCTAAGATGATACCCATCTCAGACAGAAAGTCACACCACATCACTCAGACAGAGCCTGGTGCAGAAAGGATCCACAAAAAGCTGAAATAATTCAGGTAAAAGATGAAGACTTATGTACGATTAAACCTGTGTGCTTACAATACATTGCTGAGGGTGAATAGATTGCTTTGTTCTGAATGGGAGAAACCCTAAGAGACTCAGTACCAGTCAAAATCTCAGGCATGCCTATTTATTAAGGGTCTCCCCTAGTTTTACTGGTTCGCATATTTTATAATAACAGATGGTGGAGGTGAGGGAATGGGGGGTGTGGAAGACCTTCAGCGGAGGGAGTGACTGTCAGGTTAGCTAAGCTAGGCTAGTCTAGGCCAGGCAGAGCAAGAAGCAGTGGGTTAGTAGGGTTAGTACCTGCCAGAGTATGGGACCAGGCTTTGGCACAGGGCAGGCGGGGTGGGGCCGCAGCCCCCATCCCCAGACCCCCCTCTGTACAGGTGGGGGGAGGGAGGGCTGGTTTCCCCGAGATGTTTGTGGATGACACTGTAAATGGGCTCGACCCTATTGGGGGTACAGAAATCACACAGTGAATGGGGCTGGCTGAGACACACAGAGACAGCAGACACAGAGACAGTGACATCCTGTACATACAAAAAAGCACACATGCACACAGACAGAGACAAACACGCACGCATGCGCCAGTGAGAATGCACTCCTCTTATTCAGCAGAGGGGGCTGGAGAGCTTCCATGTCCCTGGACTAGACGGCAGCAGTGGGGGGTTGGATCGACTCACAAGCTCCATCCTTTATTCACTGTGAGACCTATCTCATTTAAAGGAAACGATGGACAGCTTTTATACACTTACAGGCTGGACCTTTAACTGCCTATGACGTATGACCTGATGTAGAATCACCTCTTGTCCAGGTGTGTTTGTTGCGCTCACACAGGCCTAAAGAGACTTGCTCACTCATGTTTCCATTTAGGCCATGTCCACAAACACGCCACCACACAGAGAGACATCATAGATGTTCCTCAGCCCACAACCTCCACCTTAAAAATGTTAGTTTATTCTCTTTTATTTTTGTTCTTTTGCATTTTTGCCCAGTTACATAATAGCATGTGTTGAGATCATCATCAAAGTAAATCAAAGAAATAAACTGATATACGGCAAAATAAAAAAAGTGATAAAGTAAAATAAAAGGGAAAGTGTGGAAGGGTAATGTGTAATAGATGGCAAATTCGCATCTTGATCAAATGCAGTAAAGCATGCATGATTTCATTTTTCTTGTGACAGCGTGTGAGTGCTTTTTTCTGTCATAGTCACAGTTAGTGAGTTTGAGAAGCCTGATAACTGACCTGGTGAAGTCGTCCTCCCCCAGCATGTGCCGTGGCACTGGGGAGTAACGTGAGGGGGTGACCTGCGGAGGCTGGTACACAGACTTGGGCTCCATGGCTCCCATGTATGCCATGCTGGAGTTGTGGCTGACGTGGTTATCCACCATGGTGGGGAAGGCTGGGGGGAGGGCGAGACCAGTAAGAGGAAAAAGAGAAATGATTAGTCTTGAAGTGGTTAATGCCAGAGGGACAAATCTGTCAATGTGTTTGTGTGTGTGTGTGTGTGTGAGAGAGAGTGAGAGAAAGAGAGAGTTAGAGAGAGAGAGAGAGAGTGAGAGAAAGAAAGAGAGAGACAGAGAACGTGCAAACACAAGTGCTTGAGCCTGGATGGTGCTTGGCAGTGTGGTTAGGTGTGACTCCACACAGATTTGTGTGCGCCTCCTCACTCACCAGGAGAGCGAGAGGAGGGCTGTGTGTGGAGCAGCACAGTGGGCAGCACTGCAGCATGTGGGAGTCTGAGAACAGAGCAGTGCGCCTGCCGCCACAGCTCTGCATTGTTACAAAACTGCACAAGCATTGCAACCTCAAAAGCAAAGCACCTCTCTACTTCTTAGGCAGAAAACAGTATGGATAATTTATGGGGGGGATGTTGAGCAAGTATGCAGCTCTTACTTTACTGTTCTCACTGTATTTTCCATATTTCAGTTCAGGTTCAAATCAAATGCACACTATTGTCCCCGGACCTCAAAGTCAAGTCAAGTCAAATTTACTTATATGGCTCATCAATGTGCTTTACAGGAATATAGCTAATGTATTAATAAAAATAGTAGAAAACAAACAAATAAAATAAGATTAAAAATGTGATAGAACTGCAGATATTTAAAAGAAGGCAGGTAATGATGCAAAGACATATTTGGTGCCTAAATTTTGCTATGAGGCTTGTTTTCCTCCCTGTGCAGTTCCTTTACTAACATTTAAAGGAAGCTTATACACCACTAATTATCACAATACAAACTAAACACCACAGATTTGCATCAAACTACATGATGTTGTTTAGTCATCTAAAATAGACCTGTTTATTAAATTTCTACCACTTCATATCATATTGTTATAGTTAAAGTACTTGTAGCATCCACCTTCACACCTTCACCAGTGCTGAAGATAATCAACTGCTTAAAATATACAAAAAGCTGGTAGATTTAAATTAAAATGCTTTGGGCTCTTGAGTGGAATAACTGTCTGATTGTCGGCCCTATGATGAGACAGTGTCTGGTGGTGCTGCAGACATCTGTTCACCTTCACCCACCCAGTGTTGGTGGTATTGAGCAAAAGGGGATTCCAGTTAGTGGGTGGAAATGGAGACAACTGGGCAGAAAATCAAACGGATTACGTTAATTAAAAAATGAGCTTGTTTTAAACAGACACGCTTGTTTTGTTTTTTGTCTTTATATGGCCAATCAAAGTTGTGATACTCTCCAATCAAAGTTGTGATACATGTTTCTTAAATGTGCAGTCACACATTTACATTTCAAAGTTTTTTAGCAGTGTGTATGTTTTATGTGTGATTTGACTTAAACTACAGTTATGAGCGAAAACAAATTTTCAAAATGTAAATTAAAAACCGTTGCTGCATTGTTTTTATCATCCCTGTTGTCGGTTGTCTATGGATTTGGAACCTAAATGCTCTTTTACTAAAATAACTAGGTAGGTTAAGTAGGTTATGCAGAATGTCAAAGCAAATGTCTTGCTCAAACTGAATTACTGAAAGGGCCAAAAATATACTTCATTACTTGTTGTGGAAACTTTAGCCTAGGATGCTTCACTGTTTAAGATGTTAACTGGTTCTGTTTTTACATAGTTTTGCTATGTAAACAGATAAAACGTCCTCAGACTGATAAAGTTGCTCTGGGGCCAGGGCTGATTTTTGTATATTGTTAGTTACACTGGCCTCAATGCAAAGATGAAAATTTCAAACACCAAGCATGTTGCCAGTGTCTATATTTGAAGTCAGAGAAAAATTCTACAAATGTAATATTTCATCTGCCAGAAAATTTGCTTTTGAGCTTTTGAGAGGTTGTGTTTCATGTAAAGTATGACAGCAGATGGAGGTACGTACTGCTAGAGTAGTCTGGAGGAGCATACATGTCGTTGAGGTGTACAGGTCCTGGCTTAGCCACTTTCAAATAGACCATGTCTGAAGTGTTCTTCAATGCGGCTACAGCTTCCTCATGACGCACATCCTGCAGGATGATATTATTCACCTGCACACACACACAAACACACCCACACACATCATATAGCTCGGTCTCTGGTGGTTGACTTCAGGCAGTTTGACACTTTGTTTGAGTAAATGGGAAGGAAGCTGCCATGGAGAAGAGGCCGGATGAATCTCAGCCATGGGAGGGGTTTCCATTCTCTTGTCTTCAACTATTTCGCCATTATGGGAAGAAGATGAAAATCCGAAAACAGTTAGGGGCAATATGGTTTTTCCTTTCTGTATTTTAGTCTTAGTTTGAATGGGTACATTGGTGCTCAACTTACACACACCTGTTGCTGACAAAACGGTTTGTTTACATAATCTTGCAAGTCATGGTATCAGGACAGCTACATCATTCAAAATCCAAAGAGCTGGCAACCTCTTTGAAAGGTGCAATATTTCTGGCAAGTGCTTGAGCACTTTGCATGCCTCCCTGATGGCTTCCATAACTGATGACTGCGACAGTATTTATTACAGTCCTGACCAAGCCACCTCTGCTGTGACTGTCTTGTCACCCATCCACCAGACTTGGGGCTCTGGCTCTTTATTTTAGCAAGCTGAGGCAGCAGCTCCATATCATTCATATAGGGAAGCCTGCATTTGTAAACACAGCTGTATGCTTTTTCATATATGATACAGCATTTTTCTGCCCACTTTAAGGCAAAGGACACAACATTTAAAACATTTAAATCTGAATGTCAATAATCTAACCACTTGCAAAACAGTTTCTAAGTTTTTCTTGTATATTGTCCAACACTAGTGTAGAAAAATGCAGGAGCTTACAGCCAGGAGACGATCGCCTGTCTGCAGCCGTCCATCTTTCTGTGCAGCCCCGCCTTCAATTATTTTTGTGATATAGATGCTGTTATCTCCAGGGATGTGCTGGTTACCAATACCTCCGGCAATGCTAAAGCCCAAGCCTAGAAAACAATGTGTAATCAGGAGGGTGGTCCAGGTTTGCTGTGTATTGCTGTGAATTTATTATTTAACTCTCACGTGAACAAAATGATAAATAAGCATTCAATAAAACAATACCGTTACCTCAGTAAAAGAATATTACACTAGGGCTGTAATGGTACATGTATTCGTACCGAACCGTCACGGTACATGGGTCACCGTTCGGTACATGATGTCGTACGGAGAATACACGGTACACGGACAGAGAAGACATGATTACAGTAATACGGAATCACAGAGGGACCAAAAAACGAAAGTAAATCATAAACCTATAGTGCCAATAGTGCCACCTACTGGTGTAACACTTCTGCTGCCTTATACATACATGAAAATATAAGCAATAGTGTGTGTTTACTGGTTAATACACTGCTGTTAAAATAAACGAAAACAAACCAAGCCTCATTCTTTAGAACTTTTTGTTACTTAACTTTGCTGTATCGCGAACCGTACTGAACCATGATGTCAGAACTATAGTGTAAACCGAACCATGACCTTTCTGTACCGTTACACCCCTATATTATACATATATGCTGCATGATGGAACCTTTTTAAGCAGTATTCAAGTGTGTGCAGATTCAATAATTTTCTCTAACCTTTAGGACCTTTGAGCAGGTTGACCTCCAAGATGGTCTCAGGTGGAGCTTGTCTCCTGCGCACCAACAACCGAACCACAGGTCCTGCCTCTTTCAGAGCCTCCACGGCGCGGCTGTGAACCACCTCCGACACATCCACCTCATTCACTCGCAGCACACAGTCATTTACCCTGATACACACACACAGCATTTGTTGCAAATTCACAACTATACTCTTATCCTTGGCAATCACATACCAAAGCTGTCAACTATCAGCCTTAGGGTTGATTTATGTTAGTACAATATTAGAAGGTTCCCACATATTGTACAGTATTTTGTCCACAAATGAACAAATATTTCCTTAGCATAACTGCAAGAAACTAGTTTATGGTCATTAAAATTATATGCAGAGGCTCCACAAAATGAGGAAAATGCTAAATAAAAATTGACAACTAAATAGACTAACATCTCATTTACAGGCAACATGCAAATGTTTGTTATTCTTTCACACTTATACCATTATTAAAAGCAACCTTTTAAAAATATTTTTTTTGTCATAACAAAAGATATAAGACAACAAGGACTAAGAAGGGAGTGAAAAGTAATTAAGCTGAACCTGCCATAGCATCAGTCAAAAAAGGCCTGACAGGAAACAGGCAGACTTCAGTTAAAAATACTAAATGCAAACCTAAATATGATCATTAAAACCAGTTTAAAGCACCTTAACAATAGCTTCACAAAGCTGAAATTTACAACAGAACATCCAAAATGAATTGTGACCGCATAACATGTAAGCACTTAGAGCACCTTGCCAAAGTAAAACAGCCTGACGGGTTATATATTGGATTTCCTGTTCTTGCAGTTTACTCCAGACATAAATGGAAGGACACTGCATGTTTCAACAGTAAAGGAACATAGCCATCTTGGGCCCACAGAATATCATGCCAAGGCAGATATGGAGGTACTTAGTATAATAAAAAACATCATACTGATCTTGGCATTTGTGATTTCTGAAGTTAAAAGATCTACAAACAGAAAGTTTAATGAAACTCACTAGCATACCAAAGAAGTAGGACTGTGGTTCTAAGGCGGTAGTTTACTAGGACAATATTCCTCATTGTGGTGTGAGGTAAACATAAGAAAGGATGATACACCAGAAAGAATCTGTGTGTGGACTCACCCCAATCTTCCGTCCATGGCTGCTGCACCTCCAGGAATGATCTTAGTGATGAAGATTCCTGGATCATCAGGGATGTGTGGATTATCAATTCCTCCAGCGATACTGAAGCCAAGGCCAGAGTTGCCCTGGTCAGTGCAGAATAGGTGTTATTCACAAAATCATACATACCTAATATGAATTAACAGGTAAAGTATTTCAAACATGTGTGGTGGGGGATTTTGGTTAGGAGAACCAAATCTTTTATCATTAAAAGAGAACATATATTTCTAGGAAACATTCATAAAGTCTTAACCTCTATATAGACATCAATCATCCATTTAACCTTAAAACCGCACGTTTATTATTGTGTAGGACCCTCTTGTGTCACCTAAACAGCTATGACCTGTCGAGGCACGGACTTCACAAGACTTCTGAATATGTGCTCTGGTATCTGGCACCAAGACATTAGCACCGTTATGTCTTGTTAGTTGCAAGGTGGACTGAATCAGACTAGTTTGTCCAGCACATCCCACAGATACTTGATTTAATTGAGATTTGGGTTTTTTTTAAACACCTTTTCTAAAATCATTCCTGAACAAATACCGTGCATTATCCTGTAAAGGGGGACAATGCCATTTAGGAATACTGTTGACATGTAGTATGCTTGGTGTGTTTAGATAGGGGGTATATGCCAAAGCAACATGAATGCAAGGTCCCAAGGTTTCCCATGACAACATTGCCCAGAGCATCACACTGCCTCTGCCAGCTTGCCTTCTTCCCCTTACTGCATCTTGGTGAGCGACGCACATGCACCCAGCCATCCACATGATGTGATTCATCAGACCAGGACTCCTTCCTCCATTGCTCCACGTCCAGTTCCGATGCTTACATGTCCATTTGTACGTAGTGAACAGGCATCAGTACAGGCACTCTGACCAGTCTGCAGCTACACAGCTCCATATGGAGCAAGCTGCGATGCATTGTGTTTTATAACTCCTTTCTATCATAGCCTTTTCAGTAATTTGTACTACAGTTGCTCTCCTATGGGAGAGGACCAGATAGGTTAGCTTTCATTCCCTATGCACATCATAACTCTAACAAGTTATCTCATCATTGGCCACTTTTGATAGGTACTAACCACTGCATACTGGGAGTGACTCGTAAGACCTGCCATTTTTGAGATGCCCCGAATCACAATTTGGCTCTTGTTAAAGTCACTCAGATCTTTTTATGCTTTCCTGCTTCCAACAAATTCACTTCAAGAACTGCTGCCTTATATATATCTCACCCCCTGACAGGTGCCAAAGTATTGAGATTATCAATGTAATTCATTTAACCTGTCAGTGGTTTTAATGTTGTGGCTGATCGGTATATAACTCAGGCATATCTGGACAGCTTTAGGAATGGAAAAGTACCTTTTGGTACAAAAGGATTTGTGCTGCTCAAGCATCAAATAATCAAGAAACTCCTTTTACACTATTCTCCCAGGTTGTTTTCCATCCCCTCTCAGTTTCTTACTCTCCCTCTTTCCACACATCATGTTGTTCATCCACATTCCCCCTTTTTCTTTAAGTCTAAACCTGTAGATAAAGACTTGATGGTTTATCAGGCATGTCAGAGAGGAGCCCCTAAACAAGACAGACAAGATTTAAATGTATTATTTTCTATAATTAATGAGTAATGGTCATAGCAAATTAGGACAGAGGGAGGCTGAGGTGTCCCGGCCAGAGGCTCCCAAGCCAGAGTGAGCACGTCGGGTCCCACTGCCAAATGTTACACACCCACGGACCTTTTAACGTGTGATCCTACATAGTTTATTTAGGCCTCAGCATGCAGAAATGCCACTTAGCGGAGGAGCAGCCCTGCAATTATTCTGAAAGCCCAGAGATGCATCCAGACCGGTGGGAGGACGGAGGCCCACAGAGCCCTGCCAATGCACTGACCCTTCTCCAACAGCGACCACTGTTTCACGGACGCTATATACTGCCTGATTAAAACTACATGACTTTGCTTTACACAAGATGGAGGAGTGCAGAGAGAGCTCTGGCCCTATAAAAGCTATTTATTCACTCAGGTCACGCTGTTTAACACACGCTTAAAAATAGTCTCTTCTTGGGAACACGTCGTCTTATGTAGTGCGGGGCAGCATAGGAATTTGAATGAATTATGAGTGCAGATGGACTACAGTGATACGTAGGCATTAGCTGATTGAGGAGCCATTTCACTGTGGTGCCTCCTGTTCAGTCCTGAGAGCACCGTTTATTGCCATCTAGTGGGCAAATCCACCCAGGTAACACATTAGAGAGAATATGCACAAATAGCATTGCAAATACAGCTAATATAAAAGATATAGAGTGATATTCACCCTTTCCAAGATGATTTCTTCATATTTGTACATGCCATCACTCCCATTCACCTGTAAAAAACAAAAGGAAGATTAATTACGTTTACGTTTAGGCACTGCATTGACATAATTTTTTTGCCATAGTAAATGAGCAAATGAAAATGAAAGATGATATTGGGAGGATAAATACTGCGAGCTACGTCAATGTCCTGCACATAATACAGATTTAACATAAGCAGATTATTACTAATGATAGTTTTAAACAGGCTGGACTAGCTCACATTAAACCTTCGGCACTGTCATTTAGTGCATTTCATCTTTGTTACTACAACCACACACAGGGAAGCGTTAGGTCAGACTAAGGGGAATAATTCCGCATGGCAGGCAAGCAGGGACTACTGGAGGTGCACTCAGTGAGACAACAGATACTTACATAAGGGCCTGCATCCAGTGAGTCTGCGTTGACAATGATGGGAGGAGGGTTCGCCTGGAAGATAAAGAGATGCGCATTACCTCAGTGTGTGGCTACCCCCACACATGCATGCACACACACACACACACACACACACAAACGTGCTGTCAGGGGCAAGGAGAAAATAAATGCGTGCCATGGGAGCAGCTAGTGCGCCTCAGTGGAACATGGTACATCATCAGCATGGTGTGATGCCGTAGGGAGAGCAGCAGAAACAGCACTGGAGGTGTTAGGATTACAATGGCCTGTGGTTCAGAATTAAAGCAAACTGAATCTATAGCAAGAGGGACATACAACAATGTGTACAATTCACCCCGGACTACACTGTATTCAATTCAACCGAATCTTCTTTCATACAGTGCTACTAAGAGGTGTTAGCATATGACAGAAAAAAGATATTTTTGAAAGCATTAATGAAGAATTCAGCACGTGGAATGTGAGTGAAAAGGAGCAGGCAGATCACAAGCTAATGTAAACAGAGTTACACATACAGCAATGTTTCTCAATACCGATCGGATTGATCTATAGTGAGGTGATGCTGATGCTACAGCAGATGGAATTAAAGCCTCCGACAGGATTTTGTGATAAAGCATCCAAGCAGCTAAGACATCACCTCTATTGCTATTTTAAAAATAAGTTTCTTAAGCAATACTATTACATAAATTAAATGCACTGAAAATACACTATGTACTATATACACTGTGTATACTGAACATACAGAGTACAATGAAGGGCATTTAATATGGCAGGACCAACTTGGCTAGGAAATGCCACAAACACCACCAAAATACACCACAGCAGCACACAGCATTACATAATGTATAGCAATAGACGACAGACAGTCAACCTTTAGATTCTCTCCTATTTTCCCGTCCATAGTGACTTTACAGTAATAGCTGCTAAATTATTACTCTGCTTCTCTCACATAGCTGAAAAGACCAGATGAAGTACGGCAGTGCATTCTAAAAGCTTTTCCTGTGTCACAGGTTCCATTTTCACCTGACTTTTCTTGCATCCATACAGAGCCTAACAGGTACAGGAGGACGGGTACAACACAGACTGTTCTTCCCAGAATGACGTACATCATGAACCACTAAGGCATATCCTGCCTCATTACCTTGTTATTGCTTTTTAGTTCAGCCAAGTAACATTCATGATTTTGCAACTGAATATAATTTTTCCTGTTAGATGAAGGGTGTAGAGCAGGGAGGCGGTGGGCACAGAGAGTTGTAGTCAACTGCCTCACGTTCACAGGTTTGTTGACAGTGGCGTGAGGGGGCACCTGTGTCTCAAGGTGCTCTCATGTCTATCATACCCCTCAGCTCTGCCCTTTCTAGCCAGGCTGCTATTGTAAGATATGCTGGAGTCTCAACTTGCACTCTTTACAGTTATAGATTATACCCTGTAAACATAAACAGAATTAAATAATATCTGTTTATCCAAGGAGAATCGCGGCAAATTTCTCTAGCCAGACTAATCACCATCGGGGCTCCAGGTCACCACCTCATCACAGATTTGAAATCTGGTTTGACTGCTTTTGACTCCCCACATACTCCTCCCCACCCAAGGGCAACTGCTGTTCAAAAGCTCCGGAGGAGATTGTTGATCCTGTTGCTGTGGACTAGAGACTCTCAAACTACTCCTCACAACAAAAACTACTATTACTGACTTCTAACTATACCTACTGTTAGCCATAGACAGCCAATCTGTTCAACAGGATTGCAACATTTGCTGGTGTTGCTGAAAGAGTACTGGAATTTTTAAAATAACCATTAAAAATGTATGGATGTGTTATAATCAATAATAATTTAAAGTTTTGTCATTGCTGCCTTTTAAAAATATACCCAGTAGATGGCAACAATGTACAATAGTCAGCTGAGGCCCAGCTGCTTGTGCACCAAATGTTGCTATATAAGTTCCAATAGTTACTTCTCATTCAAGGTTTTAAGAGTCACAGAAAGAGTATACAGTAATCCTCCAGTCTAACGAGGAACAGAAGTCGCGGATTCAATAATGCGGAAACTTCCAACAT